>JAJAGP010000802.1:0-227857 GCA_025084515.1 Ancistrus triradiatus | reverse complement strand
CCAACCTACTTGGGTGGCTTAGATGATAAATGTAAGAATGAAACTAATTTATCTAAACAAATATGTCTTATAGTGATAGTTCAAATAAAATAATGTAAAATATGCATATTGGCATTATGTAGTCCGATACACAGAGTCACTCTAGGATGTTGAGTCTAAGCAGGAACGTCCTTGGCGGCACTTCGTCCCCAGCCAACCAGAGGAGGGAGAGAGTTACTGCCCTTTGGTGGCCCGGGTATGGTGTAACAGGATCCTAGTGTGTGGGGCTGGAACTGGTACCGGAACATAGCTCAAAGAGAAGACAGAACATGTAATTAGTTATTGATGAAGAGAGTGTCTATAAACAATCACCGACGCCACGTCTGGCATGAGACTCCAGCAGCATTAGCTATAGCAGCATAGCTAAAAAGATTAGAACCAGATGGTAACACAGCCATGAGGGATCTCATGAGACATCAGCAACCCCACGGGAGGCAGAAGACAGCAACCTCTCTGATCACCACAAAACTGTTTGACTATGAACCTTCAGCTCTGCCTTTAGTATAAAGGCAAGGATGCACAAGTCAAGATCAAGAGGACCGAAGCCCAGCCCAGCCAGACCTCCCACCAGACACTCCCGGCTAAAGGACAAGGCATGATTCCAGACTACGGCCCCAGTAACCTGAGCCGTGCATTCCAGTCTAGCCAAAAACCTGCGTAAATAAGTATGTCTTTAGCCTAGACCTAAAAATTTGGAGGGTGTCTGAATCTCGAACGAAAGTGGGAAGTTTATTCCATAGTTGGGGGGCCATGTATGAGAAAGCCTTTCCCCCTGCTGTGACTTTTTTAATTCTAGGAACTAAAAGAAGTCCTGCACCCTGCGAACGAAGTAGGCGAGTTGGATTGTAAAACTATAAGAGGTCACTCAGATAATGTGGGGCCAGGCCATGTAGAGCTTTATCAGTTATAAGAAGTATTTTGTAATCAGTATTGAATTTAACTGGTAACCAGTGTAGTGATGATAGAACAGGACTGAGATGATCAAGTTTTCTAGTTGGAGTTGGCACTCAAGCTGCTGCATTCTGAACTATGAAGTTTAATTTTAAAGACTTACTAGAGCAACCAGTAAGTAAGTAACCTTGAGGTTGTGTAATATCTGATATGATATATAACATACCAGCCAAAGACTTGATGCATTTTAATGCATTACTTTAACTTTTTCACCCATCTTTACCTTTTATATAAAAATAATCAATGAACTGAGATGATAACATGACTTGTCACCCTAGGCTTGCTGAATTTGGGATTGGCCGTAGATATTAGAAGATAATCTAAAATTGTAAAGTTGCTTTGAGACAATGCTCCATTGTAAAAAGCGCTATATAAATAAATCTGATCTAATCTATTTCATCTAATAAAATCAAAGTGATTATGTTGAGAGTAAAATTTTAAAGTCACTGACTTTATTTTTTTTATTATTTTTAATAGAAAGAATTTCGTACAGTAGAGACTTTCTGATCAGGCTGGCAAGCTCACCACTGGCAACGAAAAGGCCTGAATTTCTACCAGAGCATCCAGTAGTTCTGGAGAAGGCGGTAAGCTGCTGTGTTTTTGATGTCGAATGAAACGTATAACACACACACAGACATGAGTTGTTAATAGCTATTTAATTTTCAGAATTACACTATTACTGTTAATCAGTGGTTCTCAATCCTGGTCCTGGCGCCCCACCGCTCTGCATGTTGTAGTGTTTCCCTGCTCCCAGCACACCTGATCCAACTACTCCGCTCATTAAGAAGCCTGTCACTGAGTTAAAGTGGGTGTGCTTAAACAGGAGAAGCAGCAACACATGCAGGACCAGGATTTGAGAAACACTGCCATTAATTGTTCTAGGCTGTATGGACGGCTTCTAACTATTTCAGCACTATTGTCTCCACAGAGGGACCAAGACATTAGCAAGCTGTTTGTGACTGACTGTAAGACATGGGACACGTAAGTTTATGCACAAAACTCTTTTTTTTTTTTTTTTTCCCCCCCAACTTTAGTTATAATTTTGTAAAGCTGTCTGGTGCTGTACCACAAAATTAACAATACATTAGAACAACAGTTCTTCCTTGCAGTTTACTCCATAGCACAGGTCAATAACCTCTTTACTAGTAGGACTGTTTTTGGAGATGAGACGCCCGTCATTTAGCATGTTCTAAAATCTGGCCACCTGCTCTCCGATATACTACTCCCCATTTTACGATGGCGTGACTTATGTTATTTCAACTTTACAATGGAAATCCGATAATAAACATAAATACACGTTCAGCAGAAACCATACGCCGAATTTTGATTTTTCCCAGGCAAGCGATATGCAGTAGGATTCTCTATCACACTCTCCAGTGCTGAATGAGAAGTGTGTGACAGCAGTGATGAGCGGTGGGAAATGTAGTGAGGAAAAGCCATGGTCACAGTCGTGTTTTAGGCACGTTTAATGTAGGTTACGCTATGATATACATGTGTCCATCATTATTCACTGTACAGTGGTGCTTGAAAGTTTGTGAACCCTTTAGAATTTTCTATATTTCTGCATAAATATGACCTAAAACATCATCAGATTTTCACAGAAGTCCTAAAAGTATATAAAGAGAACCCAGTTAATCAAATGAGACAAAAATATTATACTTGGTCTTTTATTTATTGAGGAAAATGATCCAATATTACATATTAGTGAGTGGCAAAAGTATGTGAACCTTTGCTTTCAGTATTTGGTGTGTTTTCCCTTCTCCAAACATAACACTTTCTTTGAAACCAAAAGGTTCTATTTTGGTCTCATCCATCCACAAAACAATAGCCTTCCAATAGCCTTCTGGCTTGTCCACATGATCTTTAGCAAACTGCAGACAAGCAGCAATGTTCTTTTTTGGAGAGCAGGCTTTGGTCCATTGCAACCCTGTCATGCACACCATTGTTGTTCAGTGTTCTTCTGAATGGGGGACTCATGAACATTAACATTAGCCATGTGAGATAGCCTTCGTTGCTTAGAGTCGCCAACTCTCACGCCTGCTCTTCTAGTGATTGCTTTGGTGGTCGACCATCTCCTGTGGAGGGTAACAGGGGTCTGGATATTTCCTCCATTTGTCCACAATCTGTCTGACTGTGGATTGGTGGAGTCCAAACATTTAGAGATGGTTTTGTAACCTTTTCCAGCTGATGAGCATCAACAACTCTCTTTCTGATGTCCTGTTCCCGTGCCATGATACACTCCACAACGTGTTTGTGAAGAGCAGACTTTGATAGATTTTCCCCCTGTTTCTGTACATAAAATCACATGTTCTTTACATGCCCACTCACACCTGATTTCATCCCATTTATTGAAAACACCTGACTGTAAGTTCAACCTTCAAATTAACTGCTAATCCTCAAGTTCACATACTTCTGCCACTCACACGATGTATATGGGATCATTTTTCCTGAATAAATAAATTACCAAGTATAATATTTTTGTCTCATTTGTTTAACTGGTTCTCTTATCTACTTTTAGGAACTTTGTGAAAATCTGATGATGTTTTAGCTACTTTTATGCAGAAATGTAAACTTGTAAAGGGTTCACAAACTTTCAAGCACCATGTATGCTTAATTTGGAGCACTTTTTTAAGGGATACCCATATACCGATTTGCTCATAAATGCTACTGTCCACTCAAGCCAATTCGGTTGCGTCATCAGATATGGCCATGCAGCTGCAGATAATGTTCAAATCTGCTATCAGAAGGGGAAAATGTGATCTTGTTGGTGCCAGCAGGCTAGTTGAGTATTTATATAACTGCTGACAACCGCATGAATTCATGGATACAGTCTGTCTTTTTTAACAACCAAGGCTTGAAGAGATGGTGTGGGAAATTTTTCTTGGGACACAATATTAGGACCTGTTAATATTGGTCAGTCATAGCTAATGCACCGCATCTTGAGTATTGTTGCATGCCGTTATGGCCACAATTTACCCATGCCATATTTTTGGCTGATATGAGCAATTGCAGATACATTGATCTCATCTTTTATAAACAGTTGATGAATGATAATTAAAAAAGAATGGAACGATGGAACAGATCCTCATATATGGAGTGGTGGTTTGTGCACAGCTTTTCCATCAGAGGGCACCACATTCCACTCCATGGCACGTATGTGGCTTGACCAGCACGAATCATAAACAATCATGCTTACCCAAGCAGGTAGCCCAGTTTGTTGTATTTTTTTGTTCAAAATTACTATTTATTTATGACATATAACAAGTTATCTTTGGTGGAAGACCCTTAAATAACTAAGAAAGTTGGGAAATCATTATGTTTTTTAGTTTTTACACCCCCAGATGTAATGACGAATGATGTTCAGTGTTCTGCATGTGCCCCCAGTCACCAGACCTTAATCCAGTAGTAGACTTTTGGGATGTAGTACACATGAGATTTTACAGCATGAAGTACACCTGAAAAAGCTGCAGGAATTGAGTAATGCATCATATCAGTATGACACAGAATTCACAGATATTTTGCCAACACCTAGGGACTTGAGGTTTTGGCTGTTGGGAAGACAGCCTTTTGAGGGCAACTGAGGCCGCCACCGCTATTATTGATTATAGTTGGGGGTGCTAATGGAACAGTCTGGCCACAGTGGCTAAGCGGTTGCTAGTTGGGGTGAGAGTGGCTGAGGTGTTCTGGGTGCCGTACTTTAATATTTGTCAGCAAGTTTTTTGCTGCTGCCATTCTGTTTTTTTTGCCTAACAGTCTGGATGCTATTATGCAAAATTGCACCAGAGGCCTTTTTTTTTTTAATTGCCTTCTCGTAATTAATTAGTTTGATTTAAAAAAAAACAAATCACCCTACACTTTTCGTAACGATTTACTGTGACTTTTTTTCATTGCAGACATATTGAAACCAATATTTCATGTTTTTGTCTGGTGCTTCATTTTGTTTCTTTAACACATTTCAAAGAATTGTGAGTTGGTAAAGCATTCTGACTTTGTAATGTTGGCCATTCCTTTTTGTAGACACTTGTAAAGACTTTTTTGGCATCGGATCCAAGATTATGTTTTTACAGGTTTATTTGCCCATTCTTTGCTAAAGTGTGTCACCCAGGTCCAGTGCCCTGGTGTTTTTTTTGTCTTCTTCTTGCATTTGTAATGAGGCAGCATGTGGTGTCTTCAAAACACCTTCATTGTCAGACGTTTCCTGGAAAAGATTCGTCCTTGAAAGCAGCGAGGTTGCTCTAAATTTCAAATTTTCTAAATTACTGCTGGCCATCACGAAATTAAATTACTTTTAATCAAGGGCACTGAAACAACCCCATAACATGAAATACCCTGGCTTTTGCTGATAGCAGTCTGGATGGTCCTTTTCATCTTTGGTCCGGAGCATATGGAATACTGATTTGCATGACCATAGTACACTTTTCCACTTTGTGATATGTCATGCCCAACGAAGTTCACACTGCTTCTGGACATGCTTAACATAAGGCTTCTTTTTTTGCAGAGTAATCTTTAAGTGGCATTTGTGAATGTAACTCAGTATTGTAGTGCTTAACAAAGGTTTGCCAAAGTAAACCCAGCCCATGTGGTTCTATCAGCTATTGATGAATGACGGTCCTTGATGAAGTGCCATCTGAAGGATCAGAGATCATGTTTCTCCAGTTTAGGTTTGCGCACTTGCCCTTTACGCGCTGAAATTCCTCCAGATTCCATGGATCGCTTAATTATATTTTTCACTGTAGAGGAAGAAATATGCAAATCTGTTTCAACAAGTTTCAACATTTCAATAATTTTCTGAAATCATGATTACAATCACCTGTTATTTCAACTTCATTATTAGCCCTAATTTGGCCCCGTCCCAACTTTTTTGGAATGTGTTGCAGCCCTGAAATTCAGGAATGGATGTTTATTAACAGATAAAATGATATTGACCAGAATAAAACTGAAATATCTTGGGTACATACTGTCTGAAATGAAATTGAAGTAGAAGTAAATATAAGACTCCTTTTTTCCCTTTTATTTTCATTTTCCATAAACTGTACATAAACCTTATTATATTGGAATTTTGTTACACCCTGTACAAGGTATGACTGCCACTTTTTGTTTAACAGATTTTGTGTAATTGACCGTTGGTGCTAGTTGAGTGATGTTTTTTATGATGGAGTATTTTTTGCCTTGGTAAATTATTAGTTTTCTCATCTCTAGTCATTGAGCCGTTTTGCTTTATACTGTACAACAACAATCACTAGCTGTACCAGTTTGGTATTTTCAAAAGAATAATAATTCTGTTTTTTTTTTTTTATTATAAACTACATAATGCACTCACCTTGTAATTTTTTCTGTCCATAGGACTGCTTAACTGAGGAGTCAACTTTCAATGTTGGAATTCAGTTGCCATCTATAACCTAATATGGAAACCAATGGAAAGCACGAATTTCTGTGAAAACGTTTTAGCTCGGCGTTTTGACAAGCCTATCGGGGGGTTAGAACTGGCCACTACTTATGACCACACCAGCGATTCAGTTCCAATTAAGCCTTTACTTTCTTAACTACATCAGTGCTATGACCTTGTTGGTTTTGACTTGGGTTGATGGAATAGTATAGATTCTAAATTGGAGTGAACTTAAAGTTTTGCACTTTGTACTGGGCATGTCTGAGATTTGAACTTGCAAGTTTATTGTTAGTAGACTGAGGTGTTTCTGAACATTTTTGTGTTTCTGTATGTCCGAACTGATAGACGTAGACATGGCAATCAAAAAGCAGGCGCACCAAACACATACTTGGACTGTTTTTCTTGTTTATTTTTTTTGTATTTATTACTCCCTGTAGCCTGTTTCCCTCTTGTGTTGTGTTCAAGAGTTTTCACAATGTATTGCTTTTTCGTTTCCCTTCCTCTCGTTGCAAAACTAAAAATACAAGAAATATTGCAAAAAGGTTGTAATTGTGAAATGTTTCTGAATTTAATATGATGCACAACGATTACTTGGTGCTGAGTACTAACTGTAGGTTAATCATGTGGACTTTGAAGTCAGCTGTTGGTAGTCTTTGTAATGTTGCCCACTTTTTTCGTGTATCTAGTAGGCTTCAGTCGTCTAACAGACTTCTGAAACCTGAACAATGGGACTTCCTTCCACTTTCTATCAAACATGAGGACCCTGCTACAGGAAAAAACAGCAAAGGCCAGCATATATTGTGGTTTTTTGGTGCTAAGGTATGCTGTCAGTCCACCTTTACCACAAAGTGATCATGTGAGCTTACCAGCTAAATCAGCAACAGATCAGAAATAACCAGTGTAAACCGACTTGGACCAACATAGAACTTGAATGCTGATTGAATCTTGCTGATTGTCCAGCATGCTAGCATCCAAAATCACTGATTTCAAGCTAATGAGCAGAAAATGGGTCTAGACTAAGACTAAAATGTAAGACTTAAAAAAAAAATCAAGCGGATAAGAAAGTGCATGAATGATTCCAGGAACTGAGCAGTTAGGAATGTTGCAATTGAAGAGTGTTTAAAAATTTTAAATGATCTATGTAATGTTGTTTTCTAAAATTTGTTTATATATTTAGAATATTTTATTTAGAAAATGTTTGGTGGTTCAAACACATTATTAAATTATAAAATTTAGTTATTTTCCACTTATGAGAGTGTGTAGAAGCTAATTTTTGTAGGGTCTACATGTTAAAATTCTTATTGTTCTAAAAAACTGAGCGATTTATAGAAATACACAGTCATTCATTTTCATATCTGCTTAATCCAGTTCAGGGTCATTGGAGTGCACACATCTGGCAGCTTAGGGTGAAAGACAGGAAGCAGCCAGCCAATCCTTCACAGGGCACACTCTCACAAACTCTGGGACATTTGGCTTTGGAATGTGGGATGAAATTGGCATACCTGGAATAAACTTATTTCATTAAATAAACTAAATACAAAAAATGGTTCCAAAAGGGGCATATTTGTTGTCCTTTGACAATGGTTGTATGGTACCTGAATACTACTAACTGGTGAAAAGACGTTGAGGGTGATTGAGCCAGTTTAGAAATAGTTGGTTAGCTCTTTAGACAATAGCTAATTGGTGACATTAGACTTTTTTTTGCCGTACTCACCGATAAGCTTTATTAAATTAGGTTAGAGAAAGAAGAGAAGAGAAATTGAGTAGAACGTGACAAGGGACATGTTTGGATTTCCAATGCTGCATCTTATGGTTTTATTACTCTGTATTGAAGTTACGTTCACAAAATGTACTCTATGTACTTATTTTCACATTTATTTCTTATTTTCAGTGTATCCTGAGGTAGTGTTAGGTTTAATAAAGCAGGAGACGTCGTCTCTTTTCCTTCCATCTGTAGTCAAACAAACGAGCTTTACTACAGCGTTTCGCAAAGAGCTACCGTAAAGCACATTATACATGCGCGTTTTTCTTTCCTTCTGTCGTGTGTGTGTGTGTGTGTGTGTGAAACGCTGACGGGAAAGTTGACCATGTAGCTAAGTTTCCTTACGAATTCGTACCAGGCTCGGGCGCCGATTCTTTACCATTCTGTACATTTCGGTGTAAATGAAATTGCGTTTGTGTGTATTACCGCTGTAACAACGCTTCTTAACCAGTATGGCGCTATGCGCTCCCGAACCGTGTGAGAAGCGCTGTCACGTACTCCGGTGGTTATTGCCGGATGTCATGGGCTCGATCCCAAACAGCTCCGTAGTTTCTACACCCGTGCACTATTTAAAGCATAAAACAATGACGTCTACATCTTTTCAAGTGCACTATGTGTACAGGAAAATGTCTGTTCGTATTCAGCACAGTCTATAAATCGCATCGATACAAACGAAAGTCAGTGCTGTAACCTTTTTAACTCGTCCAGACCGGGACAGACGGAACCGGAGAGAAGAGCATCCTCTGTAATAATCTGAACTGATCTGAGAGAAGATTCCTGTGACCTGTTTGATTAGGGTAATAATGATCTTTTGACCTGTTTGATTAGGGTTAACATGATTTTTATGTCATGTAAACTGATATGTATTCACTTTAAATGCCATGTCTTTGAAGGTCCTTTGATGAAGGTCTTTTGACCTTTTGTTTTTTAACAGTGCTTTTACTGAACGAAAAGAAAATGCCCTCGGAATGTGGTAATGAGAAAAACGGCGACCAATGTGCAAGGTAGGCAGCAAACCCTTTATTTGACCTAAAATGTAGCTATATGGCATTAAAAACCTTTACCCGTTTGTTCTGTTGTTGAGAAAAAAGGCTAATTTAATGTAGGTGAACATACGGGTTCTTCCAACAGGAATTGTAATTTGAACTAATAACTCTTAAAATGTGATTAATTATATATTTAATATTAACCAGTTTGAGTAATCCTGAGTAATATGAAATGAATCTGTCCTTCCCCCTGCTCATACACATTCAGCAAGTACAAACCCAGAACAGACAATGTTTTGACAGTATGGGATATGCAAAAAAAAAAAAAAAAAAACCCAAAAAACAAGGAAACGCAGTGTTCCTTACATATACTTGACTTTTATTTCACAGCAGACAGTATAAACCCAAAATATTTCATATTTTGTCAGGGTAACTTCATTTTATTTGTTAATAAACATCACTTCAGGCATCTAACACATTCCAAAAAAGTTGGAATGGGGCAGGTTAGGTCAAGTAATGAGGTAAAACAAATATATGACGTGATTTCACACAGGTGATGTCAACAGGTGATTTTATCATGATCTGGTACAAAAGCAGTATCCATGGAAGACTGAGTCTTTGAAGAGCAATGCTGGGAAGACGATTTCCAGTTTGTCAAGAAAATGTATGAGAAAATTATTGAAACGTTTAAAAACAATGTTTCTCAAAGAAAGATTGGAAGGGATTTGCATATTTCAGTCCTAACTTTTTTCTGATATGACTCGTTTTGCATTGTCTTGTTGAAAAATGCATGGACATCCATGTAAAAGATGAAGTCTTGAAGGCAGCTCATGTTGCTCTAGAATTGCTGTAAGACCGTACTTTTCTGCATTAATGCTGCTATTACAGAAGTGTAAATGTTCTTTGCCAAGGACACTGACACAATTCCATACCGTGACAGAACCTGGCTTTTGGTCGCAGATAACAGAGCACAGGACGTCCATTTCTTCTAAAAAATATCTGGAATAATGATTCATCTGATTACAGTTTTTGTTTTCACTGAGTGATGATTCATCCCAAAGGACCCTGAGCCTAGAGAAGATGACGCCTCTGACTATTACTTATGATCACTTCCTTGTTTCTACAGTCATTGTCCATTTGTCCAATACAATTCATGTCCAGACATGGATAATGAGTGTAGACACAAGGAAGTGATCATAAAGTGATTGTACAGTGGTGCTTGAAAGTTTGTGAACCCTTTAGAATTTTCTATATTTCTGCATCAATATGACCTAAATTATCATCAGATTTCCTAAAAGTAGAAAAAGAGAACCCAGTTAAACAAATGAGACAGAAATATTATACTTGGTCATTTATTTATTGAGGAAGTCTCCTTTGTTCATGCCATGATTTCACTTCCACAAATGTGTATTGAAGAGCAGACTTTGATAGATCCCTGTTCTTTAAACAAAACACGGTGCCCACTCGCACCTGATTGTCATCCCATTGATTGAAAACACCTGACTAATTTCACCTTCAAATTAACTGCTAATGCTAGTAATATAATGTTGGATAATTTTCCTCAATAAATAAATGATAAAGTATAATATTTTTGTCTCATTTGTTTAACTGGGTTCTCTTGATCTACTTTTAGGACGTTTGTGAAAATCTGATGATGTTTTAGGTCATATTTATGCAGAAATATGTAGCACCAGTGTTCAGTATCAGTGAGGAGCAGTGGTCAGTCTGACTGACTGGGGAACGTTGGTCAAGAAGTCCATGGTCCAGGTGCAGAGATGTTGACTGAGTTTCCAGACCAGTTTTGGGGGGATTATTGTGTTGAATGCTGCACTGTAATTCATAAACAGCATTCGGACATACATGTTGGGGTGCCCAAGGTGGGGTGGAGTAATGTGAAGAGCTGTGGATATTGCATCTTCTCTGGAACTCCTGGCATGGTACACATACTGGCATAAGAGTACCTGGCATGAAGCTTTTAATGTGTGTCTGGACCAGGCACTCAAAACACTTTATGGCAATAGGGGTGAGTGCAACTGGGCAGAAGTCACTGAGGTCTTTGGTGGCTGATGTAAGGGTTCTTTTTTGCATAGTTGTAAGTGCCATTTGTGAATGTAACTCTGCATTGTACTGCTTGACAGATTTATTATGGTAATATCAGCTATTGATGAATGACTAATGTTGAATGAATGATGAATATTCTTTATGCAGTCCCGTCTGAGGGATCGGAGATCACAAATTTTCAGTTTATTCTTGCGCCCTTGCCTCCAGATTTTTTGAATCGTTTCATGATATTATGCATTGTAAAATAAGACATAAGTAAATCCCTTGCAGTCTTTCTTTGAGGAACATGTTTTTAAACATTTAAATCATTTTCTCATGTGTTTGTTGACAAACTGGAGATCCTCTGCCCACCTTTACTCCTCAAAGACTCAGCCTTTCGTGGATACTGCTTTCTATTATGATAGATTATAATTACCTGTTGATATTACCTGTTTTTTATCACATTACTAGCCCTAAATTACCCCATCCCAACTTTTTTTAGAACATGTTGCAGGCCTGAAAAGCAGGAATGGATGATTATTAACAAATAAAATTAAGTTGACCAGAAAAAAACATGAAATATCTTGTATTCCTACTATCTGCAATAAAATAAAATTCAAAGTTAGAGCCCTACCTGAGCTTGACAGTTCACTTCGTTAGCCAGGCCTTTGAATTAAAAAAGTCTGAAAAAAGTTTGAGAAAAAAAAAAAAGTCGATGTTTGCAGACATCATATTTTCCTGAAGAACACACTTGGGAAAGCAAAGCTTTGGGCTTGCTTTGACGAGCTGGGAGTTTTAACACGGGCAAACCCACATACAGTATGATCAAATCCCCCAAACTGAATGACTGGCCTAGACTTCAGTGTTTTGGGCTCAGACTCCCCATTTGCTATTATTAATGCTGCTTTCAAGTGGTGTCGGAAATAACATTTTTATGAGATGAGCGCACAAGAGCGCCACCACAATGTCATTTTTACTTAATGGCTAAGCAATACATGAAAAAATACCCCATAATATTCTAACCTATGTGATTCAATGATTCTAACGTGATTAAAAACATTACTCGCATAATGTGTTTCCTGTTCGCTTTTTTTTTTCTTTCAGTAAGGCATAATAAACTTTCTGTTTTTGACTACCGTATTTCTCGGACCATAAAGCGCACCGGATTATAAGACGCAATATCTACGATCGGCTGCTAACGGGTCTATTTTCATACATAAAGCCCCCCCGCACCGGGTTAAAGGCGCATTAAATGAAACAAAACTCTTAAGTTCCGTCGGAAGCTCAGTTTGGTCTTTACCTGGCGCAGGGCGTCTTCTTGCTTCCTCCACTTCCGTACCATTGATTCGTTAATGTTGAATTCTCTCGCAGCTGCTCTATGTCCATGTTGTACTGCGTGACTGATAGCGCTGAGTTTGAAATCCGCTTCGAAAATAAATAAATGAATGAATGCACGTACCCTAATGCTGAAGCACATACCGTATTACTCCGCGATGCTGCGCACTATGGTTGCCGTAAGCTTTGTAACTTCCAGGCCGTGCTAAAACATTTTGACAGATTTTATGAGCGCCGTGTACCATCTACAATCGGTTCTAGGTCAGAAGGCTCAACCAGAATTAATTCATACATTAGACGCACCGCATTTAAAGGCGCACTGTCGATTTTTGAGAAAATTAAAGGATTTTAAGTGCGCCTTATGGTCCGAAAAATACGGTATATAAAATCAGAAGTTAAAACTAAAGTTTTCTTTTGGTGTCCATTTTCACCACCCAACTGAAACCACTTGAATGCATATCCTATCATAATAACAACTTCCAAACTCGTAAGTAGGAATTTCTGAGAGGACTTGAAGGCAGCATTAGTGTTCATTTTAATTTCAGCAATTTTCCTAGCAATTTAATATAAACTATCCACTTGTATACAGGAGTCAACTGATTTATTATGAGACATATTTTAATGAATACTGCCTGAACAATGACACCTGAAATTATAATGAAATTGCTATTTGCTTTACAAGTGGAGAATGGACTAAACTAAACAGAGTATTTTTTAAAAGAATAATTTTATTTATTTATTTATTTATTTGTATTATTACTGGTTGTTCAGGGAATACTGCCTTGCATTGCACAAAATGCTTGCACTATTATAATTTGTGTTATCTAATTGAAGGTGATGTTGATCTGTTGTCCATGTTGTGCACCCCTAATGCACACTCCAACCTTTTCTGACTTTGGGGTAGTACTAGAGAGTATCTTTTATTTTCGTAAATATTACTTATATGTCTACAGTCGGGGCAAAATACTCACACCACTAGTGAAAATGCTTCTGTTTTGCACTTTTCTCAAAATGAATGCAATGTCTTTAATTTCATTTTCATATAATCGACAAATTCTCCCTTTTGCTGTAATGACAGCATGCACTCGAGTCAGCATGGGCAAAATCTGATCATTCACCTTGCCCCACCACATTTCACAATGTGATTACACAATATTACAAAGAGTATCTTGTGATGTTATGGAGTGCTTGGCTTTCTCTGTCTTTAAATGCCCATATAAATGCTTGATGGAGTATAGGTCAAGTGATCGTGGAACAAGATAGTGGAAGATAGTCAGTACTGCTTGAGCTTCTTTGGTCTTAAAGTAATTGTTGCAAAGCTTTTAGGCCACTGTTGTACTGTGGTATGAATCCTTCTCCAAAGATCCAAACTATAAAGAGGCATTAAGTCAGGCGCATTGGCTTAACATTATTATAGCATTACATTTACAGCGTTTAGCAGACACCCTTATCTAGAGTGACTTCTAGAAATGCCTTGTAGTCTTGTTAGACATTATTTTATGTTAGTACAAATAAGCAATAGCCCAAGAACACAATACTAAAATCCTTAGGATTTGATGTAGGTAAATCCACAAATAACGTATATTTATAACTGTAAAGCAGCTCAGTTTTGCTATGGTTAATGATGAGCTGACATCCATGACAAAATACTCTCCAGACATGCTGAGACGCGTGTGGAGACCCGCACAACTGTTGGAGGGAAGGAGAGGATGAGTCGAGTGTCATCAGCATAAGTAATAAGAGAAGAGGCTATGACTTCACCAATATAATAGGTGTAGAGAGAGAAGAGGTCCTAGAAGTGTGACCTTGTGGAAATCCGGTTGCAAGTGCATGTGGTGCAGCTATGGATCCTTTCCATGACACCCAATAAGATTGTCCCTTCAGGTAGGAAGCAAGTTAGTGCCAGGCTGAGCCTATGATTAGGACAGAAAGGAGAATCTTGTGGTGGACTGTGTCAAAGTCTGCTGAAAGGTCAAGAATTATCAGAACTGATGACAGTCTGGATGCTGTGGCAGCATGAAGCTTGAGCTTGAAGACCCAGTTGGAGGGAGACGATTCAAAAGGACATCCAGCTATTCAGTAAGGTCACCTAGAGGGCCAGCCGGCCAGTAAATGATGATATGAAGGTTTATGGGGAATGTATCAATGAGAGCATGGAATTCAAAAGACGAGATACCAAGGTGCGAAAGTGCTAAGCACCATCTCTTCCAGACTTTCATGGTGAGTGGGTGAAGGAGAAGGCAGTGGACAGAGCAGCTGAAGTGCAAGAGTTCTCAGGAGTAATCTGAGCTTCAGTCAGGGTCATGGAGAGAGGATCATTCTCAACACTGCAGTGACACTGATGGGGTGGTTGACTGTTGGTGTGTTGTGCTGGTATGAGTGCATCAGATACAGCAGTGCTGCTGGAGTTTTGAAACACCTCCGTGTCACTGCTGGACTGAAAATGGTATCCTTGTTGGCAGCATCCTGTGAGCACTGATGAAGGATTAGAGGATGACTAGCACAAACATTGCAACAACAGATGTGCTACTGTCTCTGACTTTACATCTGCAAGGTGGAGCAATATGATAGATGTGTCAAATAGAGTGCACAGTGAGTGAACAGTGTTTAAAAAAATCACACCACTGCAGTGCTGAGAATGATTCACTGCCCAAATGGTTCCTGATCTGTGGTGGTCCTGTGGGGATCCTGACCATCATAGAAGAGTTTTGTCATAAATTTCTGTATAAATTCGTGTTTCTAATATAAAACTTTAAATCTGAAATGCTCTGGTACATTATTTTTTTTTCTTTCTTGATTTCGGTCTGTTACTTATTTCTTTGTTCCGTTCCATTATTTATTTCTTTGTTCATTTATAGGTCAATATATGTTAACAATCCTCATTTGGAGTCTTTGAAGGAAGACATTCTGTACCATTTCAACTTGAATACAGCCACCCATGATTTGCCAGCAAAATTTGGGGATATCAAAGTGAGTTTATAAATAATCAGATTGTTTGGTGGTGTATAGAATTGTATTGTGTGCTGAAGCCTAATCTTTCTACTCGTTCTTTATGTCTAATCGAAGACATTTTGCTTCACGCTGCATTTCCTGTTCTCACAGTTTGTTTGTGTTGGCGGAAGTCCATGGAGGATGAAATCTTTCATCGAGTACATTGCTAAAGTGCTGGGCCTGGCAGACCCGAATGGAGAGTACCCAAACATTTGTGAGGGCACAGATCGCTATGCCATGTACAAAGTGGGACCTGTTCTTTCTGTTAGTGTAAGTCCCAAGCAAATCTCTTGGTACAGGAAAAAAAAGGGTTGATAATCACACACTCTGCAACCTAATTTGTTCTGCATTATAGATTATGATGTTTTTCTGTGTTGTAGCATGGCATGGGCATCCCCTCAATCTCAATAATGTTACACGAGCTCATCAAACTCCTCCACCATTCACGTTGCACTGATGTAACAGTATTTCGCATTGGGACCTCAGGTGGAATAGGTACATTTTTACAACAAGGCAAAGACATTCTAATCTGCATGAAGTATTAATGTTAGTCATGCTGTTGTTGTTATTATACTAAGCAACTTAACGTTGTTACTAATGCGTTTGGTTATTGATGGAACAAGCAGTCATGTCCTACAGAGCATTAGTGAATATGAATGCAAGATGTATTTAATATAAACTTCCTGCTTGGTGTTCTCAGGTCTGCAGCCAGGCACTGTTGTGGTCACCAAACAGTCAGTGGATGCCATGTTCCTGCCCCGCTTTGAACTGGTCATCCTGGGAAAGTCAGTGGTGAGGAGCACAGAGCTGGATGAAGAGCTTGCAGAGGAGCTGCTACAATGCAGCAAAGACCTTGCAGAGTTTGAGACAGTCATTGGGAACACCATGTGCACCCTGGACTTCTATGAAGGTATATCCTTGTTTAATATTATAGGAGATCTCATGAAGATAAACATTCATAATGCAGTTGGTTTTCTGTTCTTGCACCTATTCTGTGTTATTGTAGCTGCTTCTTTCATTGTGATTCAATGTGGTGTTGGTGTCGCTGCAGGTCAGGCTCGTCTGGACGGGGCTTTCTGTTCATACACAGAGGAGGAAAAACAAAACTATCTGGCCCAGGCTTACTCGGCAGGAGTTCGCAACATTGAGATGGAGTCTTCTGTTTTTGCTGCCATGTGCAAGCTCAGTAACCTGCGAGGTAGAACCATGCACACAAAATTAGAATGATAGGAGTTTTCTGTAGAATACTCAGGCGGTGGCATTTAAACATTGCTCATTTGGTGTTGTGGGTCCCAAAATCTTCCAAGAAAATATCCCTCATATCATAACACCACCACTCGCAACCTGAACCGTTGATGTCTGTCATGTTGTTTGTGCCAAATTCTGACCTGACCATCTGAATGTTGCATCAGAAATCGAGAGTCGTCAGAGCAGACGTTTTTCCAATCTTCTTCTGGCCAATTTGGGTGAGGCCTTGTGAATTGTAGCCTTAGTTGCCTGTTCTTAGCTGACAGGAGTGGCACCCAGTGTGCTCTTCTGCTACTGTAATCTGTCTGCTGTCTGTGATGTGTTGTTCACTGAGATACCTTGGTTGTAATGAGTGGTTATATGAGTTACTGTTGCCTTTCAATCAGCTCAAATCAGTCTGGTCATTCTCCTCTGACCTCTGGCATCTAAAAGGCATTTTCACTTAGAGAACTGCCACTCACTGGATATATCTCTTTTTCAGACCATTCTCTGTAAACCCTAGAGATGGCTGTGTGTGAAAATGCCAGTAGATTAGCAGTTTCTGACATATTCAGACCAGCTGACCAGCATCAACAACCATATCATGTTCATCATCACTTAAATCGCATTTATCGCATTCTTCTCCATTCCGATGCTTGGTTTGATTTCACCTGGCCGTCTTTACTATGTCAAAGTTGCTGCCATGTGATTGGCTGAGTAGATTTTTGCGTTAACTTGCAGCTGAACTGGTGTATCTAATAACGTGGCCGATGAGGGTATGCCATTACAGTACTCTAACCTGCTATCTGAATCACTTGCTTTCATTATAAAGAATGGTGATCTGCAGATAACGGGCAGGAGGCCCAATAAGAAAATCCCCTGTACCACTATATTACACCGACACTATAAGAAGTAGGTGGAGTATTGAATATATAGCCTCACCAGAAAGCTTGGTTAGCATGAGCCTCTATATTCATTTCTGTGAGATTCTCTGACTAAGTGCAATCACATGCACAGAGTAATGTGATAACTGCATAAAATCTGATTTTGGCAATAGTCCGATCAATAAGTTACAGGAACTTATGTAATCTGATGATGGGGAAACCTGCATGAGCCAGAAGATTTCTTTCAGCAGAGTGACAGCCTGTGGAGAAGCTAGTAGTGAACTTTCAGTGTTCAGACCTACAGTGCTTACCATCATACCCATTTGAAAGTAATGAAATCCAATTCTGCTATTTTCTAGCTTTATTGCCTTACAACATTCAACCAAGAGGAAAACATGCAGCAGTTCTTAAAATAAAAACTGGAATAACAGAGTTGGGAAAATGAACAGTTCACTCATTTAAGAAAAAAAAATAGTATTTTGCTTTAACTACAGCTATCAGACTGTTTCGATATGCATTGCACACCTAGACTGTGGGAAATTTGCCCATTCTTCCTTGCAGCATTGTTGAAGTTCAGTCACATTTCATTGTGAGCAGCATTGGATTGCTTTCTTCAAGTCCATCTGCAGATTTGTGCCAGTGCTCTAACACTCAAGGACATTGACCTTTATATATTTAAGCCACTGTTGTTGTTTTTTGGGGGGGTTATTGTGGTTTGTTTAGGGTCTTTGCTGTCATAGAATGTGAGTGACCTGCTTATGTTCAGCTATCTAGGCGAGAAACACAGATTGCCCTGAACAATCCTCCAAGGAAAAGTTAAAGCCTTTGTGTGCTTCTCTTATAGGATGATGATGATAATGATACCACCTACATGACACATTGTAGTGTTCTACGGGTTACTTTGGATACACCCCGAAACAAGTGTTTTTATGCATGTGTAGATGTAAAAATTCTTTTTTTAAAAAATCCCATGAAGAGTTTACATGAGTTGAACAACTTCATGACGTGAGAATAAAATCCATGTACATCTGGTTGTACCATGTACACCTAAAGTTACAGAATCAGCGATTCACGCAGAACATAATTTGTATCCATGATCCTTGAAATAATTTCTGTAATAAGACGGAAAACATAAAATGAAATAAAATAAAATTGGATAAAATAGTTACATATAAAATTTAAGAAACCTTATATAAATATATACACACAATCACTGGGCTATTTATGTACATTTGTTCAGCAGATATATAATCAGCCAATCACTTGGTAGCAACTCACTACATTTAGGTATGTAGACATGGTCAAGACGACCTGCTGAAGTTCAAACCGAGCATCAGAATGGGGAAGTAAGGTGAGTTAAATGACTTGGAACATGGCATGGTTGTTGCTGCTAGATGGGCTGCTCTGAGTATTTTACATACTGCTGATCTGCTATGATTTTCACACACAGCCATCTCTAGGGATTACAGTTATTGCCAGTGAGCATCGTTTAAATACCACAGCCACCTGAGTATTGTTGCTGACCATGTGCATCCCTTTATGACCCCACCCATATTCTCCAAAACTCACATCATCTCAAACTGGTTTCTTGAACATGACAACAAGTTCAGTACATTCAGGTAGCTTCCACAGTCACCAGAACCCAATCCATTAGAACACCTTTGGGATGTGGTGGAATGGGAGATTCACATCATGGAGGGATGTTTCCAGGAGGGGGGAGTGGGTCTAACCCGGTACTAGCAAGGTGTACCTAATAAAGTGAACAGTGACTGGACGCAAAAAGTCTGAGAGCACTAGCAAAAATGTTTGTTTGGATTCTTTGTGGAGAAGGATTTCTAATGCAGCTGGATACTGTGCCCAAACACACATCAGAGCTTTGCAACAGTGACTTTAAGACCAAAGAAAGAACTGTGGGCTTTCCTCCACAGCCACCTCACCTAAACTCCATAGAGCATTTACGAGGGCACTTGGAGACAAAGAAAGCTGATCAATCAGTAACATCACAAGATGCTCTTTGGAATATTCTGAAATCATGCTGGGATAACATGGGTCATCAGATTTTGCACACATCTCGTCAGTCCATGCCAGCTTCAGAGCAGTGTCGTTACAGCAAAAGGGGGAACATACCAATTACTAATAAATTTAGTAATAAAGATAAACATTTACACGCATTGTTATGCTGATTTGTAATGAAAAACATTTTCAGTGGGGATCTCAAACTTTTGGCTCACACTGTACGTTATTTAACACCAGTTACATGAATTTAAAAGCTTATTTGCTATGTGTTTTCCAGCGGCTGTGGTGTGTGTGACACTTTTGGACCGCCAAAAAGGAGACCAGCTGACCAGCTCTCATGATGTCATGCACAACTACCAACAACGGCCGCAGATACTTGTTGGTCATTACATCAAAAACAAGATTAATTCCTTTAAGAAAAGTTAACTTCAGCAGTGAGGTGTTAAACGTAAATCAAACCAAAAAATATTTTAGCATTATGTTGTTTTATTTGGTTATAAGAAATGAGAGCTTTAATATAAGATGTGCTACTGCTATTAACCACACATGAGCACTGCTTTTGAAAACACTTTATGTATTTATGTTAAGAACTTTATTGTTCACAGTCTGCATACAGCACTATTACTACTGTAAACATATATTGTATAAAGATTACAGAAGCCCTTGTTCTCTGAGCAAGTGTTTTAATAAAAAAAGAGAAAAATAACCCTACTTTGTGTTAAAGTGTAAAATACCACCAGTATTTCAAATGTCTGTGCAACCCCGATCAAATTCCATGTTATGATATATGAAAGAGTAGAACATCAGCTGTTTCGCCATTTGTGTTAGTCATCCTCTAATCGTTCATCAGTGATCACAGGTTGCTGCCTACAAAATTCTGCCGGCTGTACGTTTTTGTTTTAGTGCACCGTTTTCAGTCCAGCAGTGACACTGAGGTGTTTAAAAACTCCAGCAGTACTGCTGTGTCTGATCCAATCATACCAGCACCACATCTGTGTCACTACAGTGCTGAGAATGATCCTCCACCCATATATTACCTGATCATGTATATAAATACTAAAGTGATTTGTTGAGTCGAGGAACTGTTGGAATCTGGTATAGACATTCCTGGGAAACCCTTGCTGTGTGTGGGCAAGGATTATCCTGCTGAAAAATGCCAGTTGGCAGCCATGCCATGAGAGGCAACACATGTGGCCGCAGAATGTCATGCACATATGGCTGAACTGTTAGTGTCCCTCATAACACTCCTAGAAGTGGCTGACTGTCATGTGCAATGCCTCCCCAGGTCATCACATCAGCAGTTGGGGCAGTACTCCCACAATAAAGGCAGGATTGAAGCGCTCACAACAAGGCCACCATACTCGAACCCGAACATGGTCGGATCCCAAACAGAACCTGGATTCGTCATTAAAGACGATACGGTTCCATTCCATACCAGTCCAGGTTTCTCGTTCATGACATCACTGCAAATGAAGGTGGCTTGCTGTCAATGGCTGGGGCAGCAATTTCCTTGATCTAATGGCTTGGAAATGGTTCGGCCAGTGACAGGGGTGTGTCCCCCCTTGGATGTTAAAAGATATGTTGGAAATTCTTGCATCCTTCAAGCTATACTTCAGCTCTGAATAAATATCTTTTGTGTTATTATCAAAAGACACATACATAGAAATACTGTTTAGACAGTAGAACTGCCTAAAACAGGTTTTGAATCTAAAAAATGTCACAATGTTTATGTGCTTAAAATGGTTTACAGTGTAATCAAATATAATTGTTTTGGTACACCCATGGTATCTGTTTATAACCTTACGGTTTCAAAGTAGATAGTATTTTATAATATTGTGAGAGTAAAATGAACTTGGTTGGGATCATTATCTAAAAACCAAAAGAAAAAATGAGGTAGAAGAGCATTCCAGGACTCTATGGGAGACTTCAGCTAAACATGAACTATAATATTCCATCAGTATACTGTACATGACATTACCTATGGGCAGTGGGTTAGGCTATGTGATAGAGATATACACACAAGAAGACATTAGGATTTGGGTATTCCCACTTACATTGTACAGTGATATGTATTGGCTGTTACTACAGTTCTATATACTGTTTTAACACAAATTAATTTACAATTTATTTATTTTCTTGGGCATTACAATGGACTACTTATAGAAAATGCTTCCACCTTAAAAATTAGGTGTATCAACACTTCAGGCTGGTGGTGGTTGTGTAATGGTGTGGGGGATGTTTTCTTGCCACATTTTGAGGCCCTTAATACCAATTCAGCCTAATTTAAAATGTGTACCTGAGTATTGTTGCTGACCATGTCCATCCCTTTATGATCACAGTGTAGTCATCCATGTCACAAAGCTCAAATCATCTCAAACTGGTTTCTTGAACATGACAATCAACAGTTCAGGTCTGGATTCTGTGGTGGTCAATCCAGGTGTGAAAATGATGTCAATGCTCCCTGAACCACCCTTTCACAATTTGACACTTCTGAAACAAATTAACATCTTTTCCATGACCACAACTTGGGTCTTTTCACATGGTTGTTTAACAAATGAGAAGCTACTCACTGCATCAGTTAGGATTAAATAACTTGACTTGTTGCCAGCTGAAACATAACCACTAATGCAGTAATTATCTGATGGGAGACTCTTTTTTGTTTGTTTGTTTGTTTTAACTATTTAACTATTTGCTTAGTTAAATCAGGGTGGTGACCTTTTTTCTTGGTCGGGCAATTGGTGTATGTATGTATGTGTATATATATATATATATGTGTATGTGTATGTGTGTGTGTGTGTGTGTGTGTGTGTGTGTGTGTGTGTGTGTGTGTGTGTGTGTGTGTGTATGTATATATATATATATATATATATATATATATATATATATATATATATATCATACAGATATGGAACCGTTGAAGTAGAATGGGTTTTACTGAACAGCAAAGTGACACAATATAAAAATTTCATTGGTTTCCACCTCCAACAAATCAGTCTATTTAACTTTCTGCCCTGCCAGCTAAAACAAGGTCCATAATGAAAAGAGTCCTGGCCCTAACTCCGTCAGATGAATTACCTAATTATACATGGATACAATTAAATAAAACAGTTCTGTAGAATTGCTCCAAGTATGTATTTTTATAAAGTGGATAAATATTAGCCATCGGCCATTCAAGGTGTTCCCATTAACACTTCTTTGGCCAAAGACATGGCCAACATATTGGCAAGCACAATTCTGGAAAGAACATACTGTACCATACTGTACCAACAACATTTGGAGTCTTGTAATAACATGGTTTATTGGTCACACAGCTGCAGTGCAGTGTTGGTTTATTGAGCACCTGTAACAGCAAGTAGGCTTAAGTTGATGGATTTGTTGGTAACACTTCCACCATGCAGTTAGTGTTTAGTGTATTTAGATGGTATTTAGATTAGTGTGGTTCAGTAGTGCCCAGTTCATCTATAAAAAACTTAGGTGTCATATTTGATTCAGATCTTTCCTTTGATGCGCACATTAGCAACATCACTCTAATTGCTTTCTTTCAATTACGTAATATCGCTAAACTTAGAAATATCCTCTCTTTTAATGATGCAGAGAAACTTGTTCATGCGTTTATAACCTCAAGGTTGGATTACTGTAACGCCTTACTTACTGGATGTTCTAGTAAATCTATAAATAAACTTCAGTTAGTTCAGAATGCAGCCGCCCGAGTGCTAACTCGAACTAGAACATTTGATCATATCACTCCTGTTCTCTCATCACTACACTGGTTACCATTCAAGTTCCGCATTGATTACAAAATATTTCTTATAACTTATAAAGCTCTACATGGCCTGGCCCCACATTATCTGAGTGAACTCTTAGAGTTTTACAATCCAGCTCGTCTTCTTCATTCGCAGGGTGCAGGACTTCTTTTAGTTTCTAGAATTAAAAAAGTCACAGCAGGGGGAAAGGCTTTCTCATACATGGCCACCCAACTATGGAATAAACTTCCCACTTTAGTTCGAGACTCAGACACTCTCCAAAATTTTAAGTCTAGGCTAAAGGCATACTTATTTATGCAGGCTTTTGACTAGATTTAGACTAGGATGCATGGCTTGGGTCACTGGGGCCGGAGTCTGGAGTCATGTTTGGCTCGCCTGCCTTGTCCGTTAGCCGGGAGTGTCGAGTGGGTGGTCTGGCTGAACTGGGCTTCAGTCCCCTTGGTCTTGACTTGTGCATCCCTGCCTTAAACTAAGGGCAGAGCTGGGGGTTCATAGTCAAAGAGTCTTATGGCAATCAGAGACTTTGGGTTGCTGTCTTCTGCCTCCTGTGGGGTTGCTGATGTCTCCTGTGATCACTCTTGGCTTTGTTACCTACCAGTTCTCCTCTTTCTAGCTATGCTGCTATAGCTAATGCTGTCAGGGTCTCATGCTACACATGGCATCAGTGATTGTTAATAGACACTGTCCTCTTAATCAATAACTAATTACATTTTCTGTTTTCTTACATGCATTTTCTGGCAGTCTTTGGATTTTTACTTGCAACCAGCCAGTCATCACACAAGGATGTGATGTAAATTTCAAAGTTATTATTGTCTGTATTTTTCTTTTATTATTTTTCTTTTATTCTTAATTTCCTTTGAGAATTTATAGCATTTCAGTCTCCCCAGAAATGTTTGGTAGTCATTCATGGGTGTTGTGTTTAATTCCAAGTCCAAAAGAAGCAAACTGACTCAAAAAAAAACAGGTCAAACCAAAACAAAATGTCCATCTATAATATGAGATAGCTTGAAACAAACCAAACTGCAGGAATATTGGAGAAGGTGAAAGGGACAGGATCAGGGAGCAAGCCCATATAAGCTACTACTCTTTAGAAACAAGCCCCAAAATCCTGCAACACACAACTACGAATATTTATTAGTGACTATCAAAAAAATAAGCCTAAAGTCGCTTACAATAAGGAGACCTGGCAACTTGCCGCTTCCAGGACGTGCCCCAAGTGCATGTAACTCGTTAATCAGATTACTGACAAAATCTGAATTTTTTCTGCAGTTATTGGATTATTAAGTGCATGTAAACACGCTAAGTGTTATGTACACCCTGTCATCCCATCTCATAACTGACCAAGCTGAGAGTAATACACATGCTAGCTGATAAGCCAAGGACATCTGATCATTCAGATGCAAAAACTGGCCCATTTTCTATCAAGACTTTTACCCTTGGTCTTCATTACCCTTAGAAGATGACCCATTTTATTAGTGGGAACCAGGAGATTATTGTGATGACTGTTTAATAGCTTGACCGTCTTTGAACTGCTGAAGGATTTCCCACAGTTCATCTGCTTGATCTATCTTAAAAGACATCCTGGTGCATGGCATGGCAATCTGCAACCTGCAGCTTATTTTCGCTGGGATCCAGATGGCCAAACACAAGCTTCACCCCAGAAAGGAAAGGCACTCAGCCATGGCATCAGTGGTCTGTAAATTGGAACCAGGTAAAATGCAGGTGGTGAAAAATTGGCAAGTCTGCCTTCAAGGTGTGCAGTTTTCTGGGCCGGACCTCCTAGTAAACATGAGCTCAGTCATTTCATTATGGCACAGTTCCACTTCCACTATCCACTGAACGAATGTAACTTAAAGGGCTCCGTCTATTGTTTATTCGGAGAGCTTGGAATAATCCTTTTTCCTGTGTAACCTTGAGGACAATGCGTTGTGTGTCTGAGGTGTAAAGAGACACATGGGCAAAACCATAACTGATGCTTGTGCAGCGGACCCAAAAGTGGCCTGTTTCTACCTCCAACAAGTCAGTTCTCTAACGTTCTGCCCTGCCTTCCTAAAACAACATTCATAATGAAAAGAACTTGGTTAGCTTGCACATAATGCTGGCCTTAATTCCATCAGTAAGTAAGTGATTGTGCATTTGCATGTCCTCTGCAATGGATTGGCACCATGTTTAGGGTATGCCCTGTACTGCTGATTAGGTCTCAGCTTCCGTTGACCCAGAATTGGAGTAATGACATTTGTATGAAAATGAATGAAAGGATGAAAAAGGAGATGTAACTGAGTTTAAGTGTTTTGTTGGTTGAGCGGAAATTGAAGACAATTAATTTACCGAA
This sequence comes from Ancistrus triradiatus, assembly GCA_025084515.1. NCBI lineage: Eukaryota > Metazoa > Chordata > Actinopteri > Siluriformes > Loricariidae > Ancistrus > Ancistrus triradiatus. The sequence continues at coordinate 202,144 of JAJAGP010000802.1, read as the reverse complement.
TGAACATTAAAAACAATTAATGTAATTTTGAAAGTGTTTGAGTGAGTTAAGTCTGTAATGGGAACAAGTACAGTAATGTGCAGTAATGTGAACCCAAAATCAGAAAATTTTGGGACTGTATAGAAAATAAAAATAAAGCAATTCAGTGTTCCTTAAGTTTACTTTTACTTTTATTTCATTGCTGGCAGTATGTCAGTATTTCACTGTTTTCTCTGGTCAATTTAATTTCATTTGTCAATAAACATCCATTCCTGCATTTCAGACCTCAAACACATTCAAGAAATTGGGCAATTGATGGCTAGTAATGAGGTTAAAAAAAGGGATAATGTGATTTCAAACAGGTGATGTCAACAGGTGATTGTAATCACGATTTGGTACAAAATCTGTATCCACAAAAGGCTGAGTCTTTGAGAAGTAAAGATGTGCAGAGAATCTCCAGTTTATTAACAAGTGTGTGACAACATTAATGCAGAAAAGTACACGGACCTTTTAGGCCAACATTAATTCCTTAAAGACAACAGCTTTTCCAGGGACGTCCATGCATTCATCAACAAGACAATGCCAAACAAGTAAAATCAGAAAACGTTAGGGCTGAAATATGTAAATCCCTTCCAGTTGAGGAACATTTTAAACATTTCAATAATTTTCTTACGAATTTGTTGATAAACTGGAGATCCTGTGCCCATTCCTCAAAGACTCAGCCTTTTGTGGATACTGCTTTTGTACCAAATTCTGATTATAATCACCTGTTTACATCACCTATTTGAAATCACATTATAAATGTTTTTTTTTTTTAACCTCATTAATGGCCATAAATTGCCCCTGTTCCAAGCTTTTTGGAATGTGTTACAGGCCTGAAATGCAGGCATGAACGGTTGAATGGAATGGAAGTCAAAACATTAAATATCTTGCGTTCATCCTGTCTGCAATGATATAAAAGTGAAAGTACATGTAAGGAGCACTGCATTTTTTTATTAGCGTTTCCCATTTTGTCCCAACTTTGTCTGATTTGGGGTTGTAATAAATAAAATTAAATAAAATATATTGACTATATTTAAATAAATTTAAGAGAATACAATATTATGAAAAGTATCAAATTAAGGAATATTATTGAGTATACTATTGACTATAACTTATCTTCATATATATATACTAAATAAAATATTGAATATAATAACATAGAGAATATGCATATCTGCATTATTTAGCCCAGTATAGGATCTCGTGTCCTCAGTTTGGTTGGCATGGCATGCTCGGTCAGCAGGAAGAGGGAGGGCGTTACTGCCCTCTGATGTGGTCTGAGAAACAGTATGAGGACAGGACCTGATAATGAAAGAACAGCTTGAGTGGAGCCAGAACCAGAAGAACATCTTAGTGTGAGGACTGGAACTGGTACCGTTAGCAGAGCTTAGAGAGAAAACAGAATGTGTAGTTAGTTGTAGTTAAGAACACAGAGTCAGAACACATTTTGCATTGAGACTCCTGCAGCACTAACTATGAAGCAGCAGTTGTCTGTGAATATGGGACAGGACTGGCAGTGAACCAACAACTTCCTCCCTCCATAGTACCCGACCATAACTGTTTAAATATAATGTGATTTTAAATAATAATAATTTAGACTAACATTTTAGACTTACATCTAACAGCCAGGACTGTTTGTTTATTTGGCTTATTTCACGTCTTTTTCAGCATCATTGACTGTTTAATGACATTGATACACAAGGTTACTTCAAAACTAGTCATACATACTCAGATCAGGTCAATTTAGTGTAATCAATTAACTTAATGCATGTATTTGAATTGTGGGAATGTACTGGAGCACCCAGAGTAAACCTACACGGACATGGAGAGGACATGCAAACTCCACGAAGGCAGAGTCTGAGGTTGGGATTGACAACATTTCAACCCCTCCAAAGTTTTGAAGGGGACAAATACCCAACCCAAAACTACGACTATAAATCATAGTTATTATTAAAGTACTACACATTAAACCAAAGAAACAGCTGGTATGGGTGAGAAATGTTCATTGTGAGAGCTCTTTTTCAGAGCAAATAGACATCAGAATAAATAAAGATGTTGGCAGATCTGAGCTTGATGAGAGTGTTTAATGAGATCTCTGCCTAATGTCAAGATGACACACGTGAGATGACAGGAGACTTATACCATATATATACATATGTCTCCAGTCATCTCACGTGTGTCATCTTATAAATAAAGGAGTTTATTCACATTAGGCAGAGATCTCAATAGAATTTATATATTCCCATTTTACGGGGGCTTCTTTCGATGCTGAATCAAATACCTTAATGTAAACTCTTATTTTTCCCATCAGAGACACTGATTAGCATGGGGTTGGTGGGGGTCCGTCAGTGTTGAGTGTTGAGTGTAGGCTGGTCTGCTAAAACGCCTGCCTTTTACGTAAAGCACTGATGACCAATCTGCTCCTGAGAGGAGTCAGTGATGACTGAGCCGCTCCCTGTGCTTATCTGCTCTCCTCCAGATCTCATTGTGCTCTGCTGATTCAGTGCCTTAAGCATCGCTCCCAAAGCCGCTGGCACAAAGCGCAACACCGAGGGCATTTCTGAAAACCTCAGCTCAACGACCATGGACAAAATCGCTGGCGGTGAGTGCCATCCGTTTTACTTTAGTACATAGTGATATATTTCTGTATCAATTAATAAAGCTTAAGTCGAAGTCTGATTCCTCCGGGTCTGGAAGCTGACCAACTAGGCTTATCTGTAAAACTAGTCAGTATATGTATTCAGCCTCTTATATATAGCTACCCATAATCTTAACCATGTCTTATGCCTGGATCTATTTATTATATTGACGAAGCTACATGTTTGCGAAATGCATTTATTTTTAAAAAAGAAACCACAATAACTGCATAGGTTATTTTTTCCAAATCTTTTTTGCGCTGAATGGCGCACCTGCTCCTGTTTCCTTCCAAGCATAATGCAGAAAGACCCCACCCAAGCTATCTCAGTCTGTGTTATTATAGCTCAGCCCAAATACTGCATAGCATCCAAGCCTCTAACGTATTTACTCCTGCCTGAAGTGGATTGAATTCCCAAAATGAAGCGTTCTGATTGAAATCTCAGCTTTATTCGTGCAGCAATGGGCGCGTCTCTCTGCCATTGTGTATAGGCGATGGCCTTGCTTTGTGTTGCACACTGCAAAAAACAGGCGAATCATATCATAGATGCAGAGAAATATGTGGATTAACTTCATCTCAGTTATTCATTCACAGATTTAACAAGTCTAGCTATTCAGTTTTAAGTTGTAACATCAATGTGAAATGTTTTATGTGCTGTAGGGCCTAAGGATGATCCGGAGTGATTGATCTATTTACTATTACTTATTCATTCATTTCTACATCACGTTTGATTTAATGCAAAAACAAAATGAAGATGCCATTGTTTCAAAGCCCACCATGAAGCTGAGCACCAGAGCATGGGTGTGACTGTTTTATGACCCAGGCAGGCAAGGTCCAAACACAACCACCATGCAAGGCTCTTTATTATTTATATATATATATATATATATATATATATATATATATATATATATATATATATATATATATATATAAACATAACACTAGACTTACATTTCGCTTCAACACGACTTAAGCAGTAGCTGCTGGCCAAGCAAACACAGACTGGGAGGCTGGCCAGCCCTGCAGCAATAGAACAGTACACACAGTGACCTTTGCTGCTCCAACCTAAACCTTGCCCAAAATCCATGGCCACTTAATGGATGCCTGTGTATGAGGGACCAACCCTTTGTTTCCTTGTCGTGGTGATATTATGCTGGCCAGCATTAAGGCCGGGAGGGCTTAGCCCACTACTTTTGCTCATGTAAAGTGTTTTACCTCTTCTGCATAATTGAGATTGCAGGATGTGCCTGCAGTTTGTAAAACTCAGTAGAGGACAGGAAATGACCAGCATAATTAGGAACTTCTGAATATTTCATTATGGAAGAGCTGTGACTGTGAGAAGGTCTGTATGCTGGATGTAGCTGGGCAACAACCTTATATGCTGGAAAGACAAAAAGTATACAACTGGGAAATAAATGAGCTTTTACGATAGCTGCATATTGCATTCTTAAATTAATGGACTGAATCATTTGGGACATTCAGGGTGGGGACATAATAATACTTAAATTAGTACTAGATGAAAACTGATGGAACTATGGGAATCACATGAATTACTGCATTAATACAAGTAAACTTAAACTGCTCAGAAGCTCACATGGGTGGAACAGAGGTCTAAGAAGGTAGGCTCCCACCCCTGTCACTGGCAGTGCCTTCTAGCGTGGTTGGTCATCACATGCAGGTACGATTAGCATTGGAGGAGCCATCCACTGGTGCCGCAAACAGCAAACCATCCAGCCCTCTAATGATCTGGCTTCCAGTTTATGGACACGCCTATGTGTGTGCCACGTGTGTACCGAGATAGGTGCCCATACCAGGAGATAAAATTTGTGAAAAACAAACAACATATTTATCCTTCCTTCATTCATTTTCATACTCACTTAATCCAGTTCAGGGTGGGAACCAGCTTGGGCACCGGTTCATCACAGGGCTCAAGTACACACACATACAGGGACTCTTTAGAAACAGCAATTGACCTAACACTTGCCTGGGGTACCCTGTAGACACCAGGTGATATCTAGGCCAAGAACTGAGCCGTGGAGCTCTGGAACTGTGAGGCGGCGGCCTTTACCACTGGTGCCCATAAACAATATATATATATTTTGCAAAACGTAATGCTTTAATGCAGTTATATTTGCCAAACAGATTGTGTTGAGCATGGTTCCAATGTTTTGACACTGTTCCTTTCTTTTAGCATACAAAGAGAAGATGAAGGAGCTGTCTGTGTTCTCACTCATCTGCTCCTGTTTTAATCCAAGGCTACATAAAAACCTGGACTCCAAGGCAGAGTGTAAGTAGCATCAGAATATGGTCTTTAGACCAGGGGTGGAAATCCTTGGAGAGGGTGGATCATAACTGTATAATTTTAAATAATATATAGTAATAGGCATTGAAAGAACTTGTGCTAATTTTAGGATTGCATTCCTCCCTTCTTATGCCTGATCGTGGTTTGGTCCACTGCTTACCGGCACCCGAACCCACACACATTTTATTTCATAATGTTACAATTGCTAAATTATTATTATATTATTATTGGTATAATAGTATATTTTATTAGTATATATTAATAAAATAAGTATTATAAATAATTAAGTTGACCTACATTCTGTGGCATAATTTTCCATAGCTTGTTTTAAAGACATCTACAGTAATCCAATATTTCTGAAGAATAGTTTGTTTAGTTTAGTTTGGTTATTCATTGAAGTGTTTCTTCTGCTTTTATGACGCTACTTAAAGCTCTAAATATGTTCCTGTGAAGCTAATGGAGCAGACAATGAGATTTAACACCTATATAATGACTACAGTGCAAATTTATACTGCAACCATCTACATGATTTTTCTCAATTAAGAGTCTGTCAGATAAGATCACACCATAGTCATTGCACTTAAGAAATATACACCCATATATAGTGTGCCATCTACAGGCCATTCTTTGTACTTTGGTTGAACATTTAACAATACATCAGTACTTTTGGTACCAGCTTTGGCATCCCCCTCCAGAACTGCTCTTAGAAACTGCCCTTGCTTTGGACTAAGATTCAGTCATTGACCATACCCAAAAGCTTTGTGTTAACTGATCTGATTTCCATACTTTATATACAGTATAACCTACATGGTACCTTGTGAATGAGGGAAACAGGGCTTCAGTATTACTTGTTGAGCACCAAGGTTAAGATCTCTCTTTCACCTGTGATTGTTTTGCAGTCATGGAGGTGAAGCCCCTAAACAAACGGGCTTCAGGCCAGGCTTTTGAGGTGATACTCAAGCCCCCATCACCAGTGTCAGATGGCAATCACAGCATCACATCTCCTCCCAAGAAGAGAGACCTTTCCTTGGATGACATCCAGAAGAAACTGGAGGCTGCTGAAGACCGCAGAAAAGTTAGTGTTTTTATTTGTTATGAATGTCGGCTTGCGTTTAGAGACTATGTCAGGCTTGGTTATTTGACTAATAACAATGTTTTTGTAGAAGTGTGGCATCTCCCCAGCAATCTTGTACTTAATACAATGGTCTGTGTTGGCTGCTCTCCACAGTCCCAGGAGGCCCAGGTGCTGAAAGCTTTGGCCGAGAAGCGAGACCACGAGCGGGATGTACTGATCAGAGCCATGGAGGAGAACAACAACTTCAGCAGGATGGCTGAGGAAAAGCTCATTTTGAAGATGGAGCAGAACACGGAGAACCGCAAGGCTTACCTAGCAGCCATGATGGAGCGCCTGCAGGAGAAGGTACGCCTACAGAATACTGACACCCTGTAACATAAAGAGCTGTAGGATTGCTTGGTCATCACATGACTCCCATTTTCTTTGTGTCACGATAGGAGCGACATGCCACTGTGGTCCGCAAGAACAAGGAGCTGAGGGACGAGATCACAGCGTGAAATCGTTTTCCTTTTCTTCACTCCATCCATCAGTCCATTTATCCCACACCCACACACACACACACACACACACACACACACACACACACACACACAGCACTATCTAGCAAGTAACATTCTGCTATACAGTTTAAATGGTCTTGCTTGATTTCCTAGATATCTCATACAGATTATTTTGTAAATACATCATTTTTTATATCTGTTCTATCTATTCTGTCTGTTCTATCTATCTATCTATCCATCCATCCATCTTTTAACAAAACCTATGTCAAATGTATCAACTGCTTGATACATTTTAACTATTTAAGTACCCTGTTATTTTACTATGTTCATTCGATATATTATTTGCTTATTTATTCAGTTGGCAGGTAAATTCAGTCGACTGGGGATTTACCTTTTGAAAAGGCTGTTGTGATGTGAGCAAGCTCACTTGTTTACATTTGCAGTGTTAAACGATAGTCTGTCTTGTTGTGAAGAATGCAAACTGACCGGTGCACCAAGCCTATTCATCTTAAACAATGAACACTACAGTGTATTTATTATGCTTATACACAGTATAATCAAGATATTACAGTCCTTCCTTCAACCAACTGAGACACTCTTATACATGCTTCAGACATGCTGGCTATCTGCAGTTTCTAATCAGCACTACTCTGAGCCACTCCTGAGCCAACTTATAGTAGCCAACAGTATAGATATTCAACTCAGAAAGTTCAGTCTCTTTACATGCTCGATACACATCTTTCCAAAAAGCATGCATTTCTCAGTTTCACTCCGCTTGTCATTTCTCCATGACGCAAACTCTGTTTTACAGTAAAGGATGACACATTCTTAGAACGTATCAATGTTGAAATGCCAGGTTGCAAACATGTATTAATAGATTTTTTATTTAACTGTTTCCTCTCGAAATATGCCTGCCTGCATCTTTTGCTGCGTAAAGCATTTTCTCTCATTTCTCTGTGTGCAAAATTTGGTGAATAAAGATTTGAGGTTCTGTGAACATGGTGTCGATCCAGGTTTTTAGATCCTGCATTGTCATAATGTATACCATGTCAGTTTCTCCCATGACATATACACCTGTCACAATGCTTACATATAACCCTAAATCAGAAAAAAAAGTATGGAATGTATGGAAAATGAAAAAAAAAAAAACAACCCAAAACAAACAAAGAAAAAAAAACAATGTGTCTTACATTTACTTTGACTTTGATTTCATTGCAGACAGTACAAACCCATAATATTGCATTATATTCTGGTAAACTTCATTTATTTGTTAATAAATAACCATTCCTGCATTTCAGACCTGCAACACATTCCAAAAAAGGTGGGGGCAATTTACAGCTAGTAATGACATGATTTCATTCAAGTGATGTCAACAAGTGTTACACGATACAGAGTTACATTCATAAATATCACTTAAAACTGCAAAAAAAAGAGCCTTATGTTAATCATGTTCATAAGCGGTGTAAGCTTGTTTGGGCTTGGAGGCATCTGGGATGGACCATCACACAGTGGAAACGTGTTTTGTGGTCAGACCCATTAGCATTCCAGGTCTTTTTTTGGAAGAAATGAATGGAGTGCGCTCCAGACCAAAAACAAAACTATTATCAGCAACAAGTCTGAAAGCCAAAGCGTATGTGGTTGGGTCAGTTCCCTTGGCAAAGGTAATTTACACTTCTGTGATGGCAGCATTAATGAAGGAAAATGCATTGAGATTTCCGAGCAATATAAGCTGCCTTCAAGATGCCATCTTTACCATGGTCATCCATGTATTTTTCAACAAGACAACTCAAAGCCACATCTTGCACACATTACAAAGGCATGCTGTCTTTAAAGTGCTTTACCATCCCAACTTTTTTGTAATGCGCTGCAGGCCTGAAATGCAGGAAAAACAAAACTGTCTGCAATGAAATAAAAAGCCAAGTAAGAACACTACCGTCCCTTTCTCTGATTTGGGGTTGTAATTGTCTAATCATCACACGGTCATACCAGTAATTAAGAATCAATAAACTAGTGTTTGATATGAAAATATATACTCAGTCCTGCAGGACACTTGAGCAAACGAAAGGATCATAACCAGTCTTCATCAAAATAATCGAATTACTTGCAGGAACTACATAGCGTACTAGTCAAACGTTTGGACACACCTATTGAAAATCACATTCACAATCACATTTTCTGCAGCCATTTTCACATAAAGGCTGACGTTAAAATAACAGAATTTTTGGTTAATGTGGGGTGCAGGATGATGGGGAGTGGCTTTCATAATTTCAAGCTTGATTGTGTACCTTGGAGAGTGAAGGGAGGCAGGGATCATCTGGATTTTCAGTGGTGCATGATCATTAAGGATACCGAGGAAAGCTCAGAGAAGCTTAGGCCTAAAGACATTGCCTGTTAACAGCACCACACATTATAGCTGAGATAAATGCTTCATTGAGCTCAGCTCTATCAATATTAGATGGTTGAGTTGTACTACTTTATTGCTCCAAAGCTTGTTCTTTGCATGTAAGGTAAAGAAAAATAGCTAAAATTAATCAATAGTACACAAGAGTGAGTGCTTTAACGTGAGATATTGGTATGGGTGTGCTGTGGTCGTAGGCATGAGGGCGCAGCTGAGTGCCGAAGAGCAGAACACCTGAGGCAATATCTCACGTTAAACCACGACCTCGAGTGTATTATTACAATTATACCACAGTTCCATTATCGCCATTTATTGTTCGGTTTTAAGATAAAGAGGGGAGAAAAAACAATTTGTTTATCATCCTTCTGTGAGGTAAAATAGTTCCATTCCAGCTAAGCCCTTCAGTCATTGAAGTCGAGGAACAGAATTACCAATAATTGTTTATTATACAGACAATAAACACAAATATATCGATTGGTAAGTTATAATTTATTAAAAATAATGTTTATTTACATTCAGCAAATAAAATGGATCAGGTTTATATTTGGAGTGAGATCCCGGAGTTATAACCAACGTCTAGGATCCCGTTTGAATAGCGATTATAAGTTTATATGATGAAGCTCTTAATGTTAATCTTATCAGACAGAAATGTAATGGCAGAGTCACAGAGCATCAGCAGCTTCGTTGAGTTAAAAGCTGGACTTACAGATAACAGATAACATAGCTGTCAGATGAATGAACGCCCGATCAGCTGTGGATGGTGGATGGCAGAAAAAGTTTGGGAACCACTGGGTTAGACATTTACATTTACAGCATTTAGCAGATGCCCTTATCCAGTGCGACTTACAATTGGTACAGTCTTACAATCCAAGCAAATGTGGGTGAAGGGTCTTGCTCAAGGACCCAACAGTGGTAGCTTGGCAGAGGGGATTTGAACCCCTTAACCGCACCTTAACCGCTAGGCTACCACAGGAAGTGTGGGGGTGGGCAGTAACAAAGGAGTACTACTTACAATATTACAGGCATATACACTTACAAATTTACGAAATACTTACATATTTATGGGCACAACATACGGAGTAAAAACCATTTCACGTAAATCAAGTTTAAATGATTTTGAATCAATTTTGAGAACTGCTTTTGCCTGTTTTTTGTTACTTGAATGTTGTAAGGCAAAATGTGTAAATATTAATATGTGTAAACTTAGAAATAAATATTTTAATGGGTTTTGATTTAAGGCTGTAAGACAAGTCTTCAAATCATGTCTGTATAATGCCTTTATAGGCAGCAGTATCACAATGGTATTACTAGTGGCAAGTAGACGTACAAAACACAATACTAATATTAGTATTAGTTAGTAGCATTGGCAGTCCTACACACAGACTAACAGGTGACATGCCAGTCAGCTGTGTAGCTTCAGTTTTAGCTATGTTTCAGCTATGTAATGTAAATCCTATATAAACTAAAAGCACTTTTACAAACAGAATCTCTTAAAATCACTATGAGAGGGTAAGGTTTTGAGCAGGTGATTGAAATATTTTGTGTACAAATCCCAGAACACACATGTTCTACTGGGGCTTTGTATAAGACCATTGTCCTTCAGAAGCTTCAATTGAACTTTACACCTTAAATTGCTTTTTAGATAAAAATCTGCCAAGTGCAGGAGCTACATAGTTGTTGCATATATGATATATAACATTCTAACAGACCAGTCAAGTACACAGACTGTATAAAAAATTCCTGGGAAAAGTAGGACATTAGACAAGAATAAGAATAAAATATGAGTAAGCCAAATGTGATTCAGCCAAGAGTGTTTAATATGCGAATATACACATTCAGGTTTTATGCCAGATCCCCTTCGTGATGCAATCTTCCCCATTTATCTGAACTTGGGACCAGCTATGCGGTTGCCCTGTGCACCCCAGTGGCTGGGGACGCAGGAGCAATATAATATCAGTCTTATATTTTGCAACATTTGTAATCATAGAAAAAATGGTGACTTTGAACCATGGCATATGACACATTCTCTGTCTATTTTGCTCTTTTAAAAGTGTTCTTTACATAGCTGACCAAAATCTGTCTTGATGCTTCATTTATCCAGGCCAATAATCTATTTAAAACATTAGGTACAATTGGATGTAACCTCTGGGCCTAACCAGCAGCACAGTGCACAAGGCAGGGAACCAATCCTCGGTAGTGATCCATCTCAGGTCACAAGTGCACACACACACTGGGACACTTTTCAAATGCCAGATGACACTGCAAATGCATTAAGAATGTGTTAGGATTCCCGAGTAACAAGAGGAAACCCACAGATGCAAGGAGAACATACAAACTCAACACAGGCCATCACCAGACTAGGACTTAACCCTGGATCTCTGGAGCTGCAAGCTGCAACAAAGAATAAAAAATTGTCCTGGATTTGACCATATGTTAATAAATAATGCGTACCATTAGGCAATCAGCTTCTAACAACTACATAGGCATCTGGAATCAACTATTTTGCAATAAATATTACTGAAATAGCTTCTTAAACTGTTGTTATATTAGTCAATAGATAATAAATATAAGCCTGATATTATGTAACATGTGCACTCTATTTAAAATAATAGGATATACATAACTTGTGTGAAGAAAATGTCTTACTCTGATTCCTCACATAGAATTTTAAGAGGCCATGTGTCTCATTTGTAACTTCAGAAAAGTGTTCATAGAAACCCTAGCAAATGAATCATTCTGCTTAGAAAACTCATCTGAACTGAGGATTCTTTGATTGTTTTTAGTTGAACTGTTGTACTGTATAGGGCAGAGTTGTCTACTCATTTACTCTTCCACTATGGCCATTATGGCTTCCTCTGCAGCTGTTTCCTAATTTGATTGGAAACAAATATTGGTAACAATCAATCAATCAATCAAATAAAATTCAACTTAACAACCGATAATCTTACAGGGTACAGTCCAGGCCAAATTAGGGTTAACAGCCTTGCTAAAGAATCAAATTGTGGTAGCTTAACAGTGCTGTGACTGCGAACCTTCTGATCCATAGCCAGTACATTAACTGCTGCACTCATTAACACCATGCCCAATAATCAAATGCCCAATCTCTTTTGTGAGCATGCCCTGACTACAGATCAGAGAGTAGTTAGATATGACTAGGCAGGACTGTTGCGACAGTTTGATTGCAAGACTGTTCCCTGTGCAAAAACATGGACACACAAAATGATTGGTGCTCTTACAACTGTACTAAGGATTCACAACAGCTCAATCTGACAACTCTTCACTCTCCTCTTCTACAGTTCATCTAAAAAGACTTTTATTCAAATTGTTACACAAAACAGTTTCTATATTTTCTGTGTTGTCTACAATTTCTGCTTTGAACAACTTGGTTTATACTTACTACTCTTTATTAACTGATCTTCTTGTCCGTTCTCATGGAATGGGATTCCCATTTGAGCTAGGTTCCTCACAAGGTTTCTACCTTATTCATCCTAGGGACTTTTTCCTTGCCACTGTTGACTGTGGATGGCACATTTGGGAACTAGACTCAGCTTTTATACTCAGCTCAATAATCTTGCCCCTTCTTACCTGTCTGACCTTCTTCAGCTCTTCAAACCTATGTGCACACTCAAGATCTTCAACAACTAGGATGCTCACCACTCCCCCTTACAACTTCCGCAGCTTTGGTGATTGAACTTGCTCCACACCTCTGGAACTCTCTAACTCTTACAAACAGTCAGAAACTTTGTCTACATTTAAAATCAACCTTAAAACACCCATTTTCTCTTGCCTCTCTTCTATTCCTCATGTCATTCCATTCATGTATTCTGCCATTTGTTTGTCATCCATACGGTTTGTCCAGTGTTAGATGTTACATGTTCGACCTAATTGTAAGAGTCTTTGGGTTCTTTAAAAGCACTATATAAATGTCATATAGGTTATTATTATTATCATATATGAAATTCATTGAACAATTGTACGGCATAAAATATTTAAGCTAATGTTAATATTTTACTGGCAACAGCTTAAAACAACACGTAAGAAACATATGACAAGTACAAGCAGTGTTCTCCAATGCAACCCCTAGTCTACCTAAAAATTTATTAAACATATTAAGTATGGGATGGAACAGGACAGACTCCTCTCCGACCTAAGCAGGGCAACCAGGTTGACAATCTGAAAAGAAATTAAGAATATGCACTGGCTATCTGTTGACATTCCAGTGCATCTTAAAGGTGTGTGACAGAGTTCAGTTCAGCTCTGTGCAAGCCAGACAAGCTTAAACATCACAGTTGGCAAACCAGTTCCTTATGGACTTTGGTTTAGGAGGGCAGGGCCGTAAGTAGCTTATGGGGGAGGTTTAAACCTATGAAAGTGTCATGTCACACGGGTATAATACATCATATATTTACTATGTTGTTTATTATATACAGTGGTGTGAAAAAGTGTTTGCCCCCTTCCAGATTTCCTATTTCTTTGCATGTTTGTCACACTTAAGTGTTTCGGACCATCAAACCAATTCATAGACAAGACAAGTAAACACAAAATGCAGTTTTTAAATGAAAGTGTTTATTATTAAGGGAGAAAAAATCCAAGCCTACATGGCCCTGTGTGAAAAAGTGATTGCCCCTAAACCTAATAACTGCAACAGCAACCAAGCATTTGTGATAACTTGCAGTGAGTCTTTTACAGCATTGTGGAGGAATGTTGGCCACTCATCTTTGCAGAATTGTTGTAATTCAGCCACCGGCCTTTTTTAAGGTCATGCCACAGCATCTCAATAGGATTCAGGTCAGGACTTTGACTAGGCCACTCCAAAGTGTTCATTTTGTTTTTCTCCAGCCATTCAGAGGTGGACTTGCTGGTGTGTCTTGGATCATTGTCCTGCTGCAGAACCCAAGTTCGTTTCAGCTTGAGGTTACCAACAGATGGCCGGATATTCTCCTTCAGGATTTTTTGGTAGACAGCAGAATTCGTAGATCCATTTATCACAACAAGTCTTCCAGGTCTTTGTTACGTGCAAGCATAGGTATGCTTACCCGTCAATGTTTGTAGTTTGGGCGAGTGTTTTGGACAGTGTTGCTGTTGTGGTATGTGTGGGTGGGTGTATGTTTCTTTTCTCTCATAGGTGAATATTTGGGAGATCGGTTCACCAATCGTGCTCTCGGCTGGTCTGAGTGGGGAGGAGCGTTCTCCGTAAAAACAACATGGCGGACTCAGTCGGCAGCCTGCCCGTTGACGGTCGTTGCTTAGCAACTTTTGTTCGGTGACTTGTTTGAAAAACATGCTTACTCCTGGTTCTTTGACATACGTCCCTGTGTAGCCCACTGCCTCATGTTTTGCAGACTTACCTCTAGTGTCTTGTTCGTTTTGCCTATTCCTTCGTGTTTATGTATGTTTCTACTCGGTGCTGTGAGCACGTCTTTCAATTGGGGGGTATTTCAGAAAGCAGGTTTAGTGAAAACTCAGAGTAAGTTGACTCAGAGTTCACGGATACTCTAGGTTTTGGGTTTCACAAAGCAAGTTCAGCGTAACTTACAGTCAGTTACTCCGGCAACATACTCCGTGAAGCTAAGCTGCTCGCTAGCAGGTTTACTTCAACTAAGCCTGAGTTTTTATCACATCGAAGCACAAACACTAGGGAGAAATCTCCATCTGTGAGCCTTAGCGTTTCTCAGCACAGTCCATCATTTCTATTAACAATCTTCTTCGCTCTCAATCGCTCATATGACCCTCCGTGGACACGCCCTGAGTTCGGAGCAAAGTCTTTGTGTTGCGCTCCAGGTTTTTGCCAAGGGGGCTTTCTATACAAAATCAGTGATGCTGAGCATATTCTAAAGCAACTGTTTGTCGGGGTGACGCTTGCATTATAACGGTTAATACAAACCTTTGTTGTGAGCCTAAGCCTGATCAAAGAAGAATCCCACAGAATTTTAGATATCAGTCTAAACAACAAGAAATATATTTAGTATGAAGCTTTGAGACCTGAATCAGTTAATATGATTTAAATATTAATATGATTTTAAGGTTTCCAAGTGTGATTGGCTGCATAGATGGCACTCTTTGCTAATTGAAGGAGGTTAAGTGAATAGGAAGTTTTCCCACAACATTAATGGGCAGGTAGGCCTAAATAATAGCAATTTTGCATTACAAATGAAATACAAATCACAATACAGCCACTGCAGTTAATTACTGTTCTGCAGTGTGAAGATCATATGTGATGCAGCCCACATCATCAGCAACATAGAAGCAAAGTGGCCTGGGTCTGTGCATGACTTGTAAGGTTTTCATAAGTGTACAGTGAGTGCTAGATTTGCCCATGGTTAATACATGCAGTACATATAACCATATCCTCTCATAATCAATATTTAGTTCTATTTGCCACTGATAATTTAAACTGTATCCTAGTATTATCTATCATAGGAGAGACAGAAGGTACCCCTGCCAGCCCTATTAGCTGACCCCTTGTGCTGATCCTGAGCGTGGCCCACAGCAATGTTATAACTTGGCTCAGTGCAGGACGAGCCAGGGTAGAGATGACCATTGGGGATCTCAATGACTGGTGATCAGACAATGTCCCACTCATCCAGTGACCGATCCTGAAATAAATCCTGATCACATCACTGATGCAGGAGATGGAAGAGCAGTGAGAGACACAATCTGCTACCATCATTACTGATTAGCCTATCACCTCCCCAGTGTCAAATAAAAACAGTATGCCTGTCTTTTTATGAAGTCTTCTTTATTTAAGTACAAATGCAGTACAGAGGTTAATATAAGTAAAATCATCCACCTGTGGGCACCTCATCCACCTTTAACTGATGTTCCAGCAGTTGTATTTCCATTATTGTCTTTTATATCTGCAGCCTTATGTGATCCACTTCTAAATTTGATTTTTCAATTTGTTTCTAAAAATACACCTTTTATGGGGAGCTACAGGAACACAAACAAAATGACATTGAACATCACAGTGCTAGGTCTAAGTCATGGGCTAATTCTGAACCACATCATACTGAGATACATTGTGCTGTGGAAGTGGATGGACCTTCTTCCCCATTGTAATTTCCTGCATCACTCTGTATGATCAACTGTTAGATGTTATTTTCAAGGTGTAAACCTCAGTAAGCCTCTCTGTATCTTCCCTCTCTGTGGCAGCTGACAAGGCTTCCTCATTACCTTCCTGCAATACAAATGAACAATTTTTTGTGTAGTATTGAAAGTACTTACACCTGCATGGATCTCTGTTATGGCTCCACCAGATTACACCAACAGTAACTAGTAGAGAATGGAGAAAACTAGACAGTTAATTTATAATTTTAACTAATTTTACTAATATTTCTAATTAAAAAAAGACAATGTACCTAATTGGACTTTTGTTTCTACAACAGTGTGCATCACAGTTTTTCAGATATGTAACTCTGAGTCACTATGAAATATGAAGAATCTGGAAAGGTAGCGGAAGTCAATTACAAAGAATTGTACTGCTACAAGAAAATCTGTGTGCCAAGTTGTGTCTAGTAATGGATGGGTGGGCATCACTGATCCCACAGTGGCAAGACGATGAATGTACATAAGTTTATATCCTTAATTTGAATGACTACCCTCTTATGTAGGCCACTGGGTCCTGGTGGGTGGCTGGGTCAGATGAGCTTCATCCAGGGATGCCTTCAGCAACAGGTCACCCAGTGTTTTGAATGAGGGCCATCTCTTCAGCCTCTATGAGAGGTGGTGGTGGACCCCCGCCTGTTTTTTGGCCCTCAGCCTTTTTCTATTGGCTATAATGGAGGTCAAATCTGAACACATCCAACAATTAACAAATTCGGATACTTGTATGTATAAAGGCATGTAGGTATTGCTTTCAAATAGATAATATGACATATGGTTGGAATGGCTGAACAATTTACTTTTTCTCTCTTATGAAATTTTACTAGTTACTTACGTATATGACATAATCACTGAGTATTATTTAATTAGGTGGGTAGCTAAACAACATCACGATTGCATGCAATGATATTATACCTTACCTGTTTTAACTATATTTTGTGTTTTATCTTCAGTTCCTGATAAGTAGCTACATTTTGTGCTTGTTGGGTTGCACCTGCATAAATATTAACATGCGCACACACGTAAAATAAAATACGTGGAACACTCGGAATAAAGCTTTTCAGTTATTACTCACGCCATTGACTCGGGCAGTTTTTTTTTTTTTTTTTTTTTTTTTGCCACGTCAGCTCACGTAATTTGGCTACTGTATTATTTTTCCCCCTAAATATATGCTCAAATTATATACACGCACCTATTTCTAACTCCACTGGGTTGAAGTGTGAGGACTGAGCCCGGTTTTTTCTCCCGTTGCCGTGCTGATCCGTGTTATCTGCGTTCCATTGATGAGGGCTTTGTGTCTCCTCATGCACGAGCTTTACTCAGGGTTAAAGTAACTCGGAGTTGACGGAACTAACCGGTATCCCCCGTTCTGAAACCGAAAACTCTGAGTTAGACAGTTCAGGATTGGTCAACCCAGAGTTCAGATTTGAACTCAGGGATTGTTAAACTTGCTTTCTGAAATACCCCCTTGGTTAGATGCTTTGTGCACTGTCTCCATAGTAGTGCGATAGCTCCGAGTCTTAAAAGGGAAACGGGAAACGGAAGTTGAACTATATAGTAAGTGCGCGCACATACATTTTCACCCACGTAGGAAAGATAAATGTCTAGACACAATACACTAGTAAGAGGTGGGTACCATCATCTGTATGTTTTTAAGGTCGTAGTGTAGTATAGAAAGGTAAGAGCCATTGTTTGTTGTTTTCTTTGGGTTTTTCTGGGCTTTGGTTAGGTAGGGTAAGTGAGTTGGTTTATTTAATTTTAGACTAGGGGAGTGTCTTTTGTTTGGTTATTTCCTTTGGTTCCAACTGTTTGATTCACTTCCCCATGTCTGTTATAAGTTTCTGTCTTATGTATTCTAGTAGTCTTTAATTTTTGTTAATTGAAGTTACTTGTATAAATAAATTGTCCTTGCCTTGAAATACTACTCCTGTTGTTTGGTTCGCCATTTATTATTCTCTTTTGGCTGGGTTCTGGTGGGACTGGGTTCCACCTTGTTACACCCTGCTTAAACCCCTAGCATCAGAGCCAGAGACAAAGTGCTGGGGTCGTAACAGTCCTGAAGCAGCAAAACAGCCCCAGACCATCACACTACCACCACCATATTTTATGTGCTTTTTCTGAAATGCTGTGTTACTTTCACGCCAGATGTAATGGGACACACACCTTCCAAAGAGTTCAACTTTTATCTCGTCAGTCCACAAAATGTTTTCCCAAAATCTTGGGGATCATCAAGATGTGTTCTAGAAAAATTGAGATGAGATTTAATGTTCTTTTTGCTCAGCAGTGGTTTTCGTCTTGGAACTCTGCCATGCAGGCCATTTTTGCCGAGTCTCTCTCTTATGGTGGAGGCATGAACACTGACCTTAACTGAGGCAAGTGAGGCCTGCAGTTCTTTGGATGGTGTTGTGGGGTCTTTTGTGACCTCTTGGATGAGTCGTCGCTGCGCTCATGGGGTAATTTTGGTCGGCTGGCCTCTCCTGGGAAGGTTCACCACTGTTCCATGTCTTTGCCATTTGTGGATAATGGCTCTCACTGGGGTTCACTGGAGTCCCAAAGCTTTAGAAATGGCTTTATAACCCTTTCCAGACTGATAGATCTCAATTGTTCCTGAATTTATTTGGAGCTCTGTATGATGTGTAGCTTTTAAGGATCTTTTGGTGTACTTCACTTTGTCAGGCAGGTCCTATTTAAGTGATGTCCTGATCCTGAGAACAGGTGTGGCAATAATCAGTCCTGCGTGTGGCTAGAGACAGTGACTAGAGACAGTGATAAACCATAGTTATTTTTTAACAAGGGAGGGGCAATCACTTTTTCACACAGGGCCATGTAGGTTAAGATTTTTTTCTCCCTTAATAATAAACACATTAATTTAAAAACTGCATTTTGTGTTTACTTGTGTTGTCTTTAATTAATACTTAAATTGGTTTGATGTTCCAAAACACTCAAATGTGACAAAAAAAACGCGAAAAAAAAGAGAAAATCAGGAAGGGGGCAAAGACTTTTTCACGGCACTATACTATTGTGGCGGCACGGTAGTGTAGTGGTTAGCACTGCTGATTCACAGCTCAGAGATTCCTGGGTTTACTCCGGGAACTCCAATTTGCATCCACAGTCTGAAGATGGGTGTCAGGTTAATTGATGTTCCAAAGTGCCCTTAGTGTGCCCTACAATGGATTGGGTGCTAGCTAGGGTTGTTCCTGACTTTAATTTATAGTATTTTCTTTAAATATGTTCTATCTTTTAATTTTTATATTTGTGTCTGTGTATTTAAACTATTACTATAAAGGTATTAATTGGGTAACTTAATTTAATTCTTATTTATATCATCTAGGCTGTCAAAAGAAGTTGGGCTCCTTTTTCAATCTTGATTTTTCTTGCAACTAGGTTTTTCTTGCTATTGTCACCCTAGGTTGGCTCAGTTAGGGATGTGAGCCTAGATAGCCGCAAAGCTGCTTTCAAACAGTACTCAGTTGTAAAAAAAAATTAGCTATATAAATTAATTCGACTTTGAATTTGTTCTGTACAGGCCATTCTACTGCAAAAGTTTATCTATGGAGACTCAGTGTCTGTATATTCATAGTATGGACCTGTCAGCAGTATGTGTGGCTCACAAGACAGAGATCACTAACTAGTAATGGTGTCCACATAATTTTGGCCACATCGTGTACTATTAGTAAGTGAGAAGGAGCAGTGGAAACGCTTTATGCTTTATGTTTTACTGTTAAACCTGAGCAAAATTGTCAACAAGAAAAGATTCCTGTTCTTGGAATTAATACATAAGCCTAGTTAAAGATAAGATGAGATAAGATATCTCCGTTGTCTTCAGATTGTCATGTGCTCTGAGCAAAGTTGATGCATATTTCCCAGAACACTATTGCACTCGAGGGTGTAGAATAAATAGATAATAAATCATTATTGCACATTATAGTCTCAGTACAATGAATTGCACATAAAGAGTGTGCAGGTATGGTACCTAACGCCGCCATGGTCCAGTTGGATATGGTGGAGCTAAAGCTAAAGTGGAGTGAGTGAGTGAGTGATGTGAATTCAGCATTGTGACAGCCCTGGGGTAAAGATTGTTTTTCAGTCTGGTGGTACATGTGTACAGGGCATTGTAGCGCTTGCCGGATGGCAGAAGGGTGAAGTCCGTGACCAGGAATTTACAGATGGTTGTGGCTTTGTGACTGCAGTGGGTTCTGTGAATGTCTTCCAATGCTGGAAGCTGTGATCCAGTAATCCTCAGGGCTGTATTGATGAGGCATTGCAGAACTTTCTTGTTCTCTGAGGTGCAGCCTGAGTACCATGCTGTTTGTTATGACAGACTCTATGGCGCATCTGTAAATGTTGACCAGCAACTGTTGGGGGTGCTGTGTTTTCTTCAGTATCCTCAGGAAATGAATCCTCCACAGAGCTTTCTTGCCTGTTGTATTGCTGGCCCATGTCAGATCTTGGCTGATGTGGACTCAGAGGAACCTGAAACTCTGTGCTGCCTCCATTGTCTCTCCATTTATGGTGATGGGATGGTTTATTTCAGTTTCTTGAAGTCAAGGATCAGCTCTTTTGTTTTATTTGAGTTGAGAGCAAGGTTGTTGTTCTGGCTCCAGTAATCCAAGTTCTCTACTTCTTCTCTGACTCGTTACTGTTGGGGATCATGCCTATCACGGTGGTGTTGCATACTTAATAATGATGTTTGAGTCATGGGTGGGTTTGTAGTTATATGTGAATACGGAGTATAGAAGGGGAGTCAGCACACTGAGGTACTCCAGTGTTCAGTGTTATGTGGGAGGACATGTGTTTCATCATATACACTCTTTGTCGTCTACTTGTAAGAAAATCCAGTATCCGATTGCAAAGGTTAGTGTTGAGACCAAGGTTGTGTAGATTTATGGCCAGTTTGTTGGGGAGGATGGTATTAAAAGCGGAGCTATAATCAACGAAGAGCTTCCTGACATAGCTCTCCCACTTTTCCAGTTGTGACAGGGCAGTGTGAAGAACTAATGAGATAGCATCCTCACTTGACCTGTTTGACCTGTATGCAAACTGATATTGGTCCAGTGAAGAGGGGATGTTGGTTTTTATGTGTGCTAAGACAAGTCGCTCAAAGCACTTCATGATAATAGTGGGTCAGGGCCACTGCGATAGTTATTCAGGGTCCTGATTACTTTCTGTTTTGGAACTGGGATTATTGTAGCTGACTTAAAGCAGGTGCGAACAGTGGCCTGTTCCAGAGACGTTAAACAAGTTTATGAACACTGCCATCATTTGATTATCACAGTGCTTCAGGACCTGTCCAGGAACTCCATCAGGACCGGCAGCTTTGTTCGGGTTGATACAGCTAAGTTTCTTTCTCACCTCATGGGAACTTAGCACCAGTGCACATGATGGGACCTCCTGCAGAGTGAGTTTTGTGATGGATTGGGTGTTGTCTCTGTCGAACCATATAAGGAAGTGGTTCAGATCCCGTACGAAAAGTACTATTCCATACCTTCAGCAGGTGTTCATCTAAGGTTTACGTTTGGGGAATGTCTGAATACTCTTGACTGTGGTAACGTTGCCCATACAGAAGTTGATGTAGAAGTGTTTAAATCTGTGTGATTGTCCTTTGTGGCTTCCAGTTTGCACAGATCCCAGTTTGTGTTTTCGAAGCAGTTTTGTAGTTGGACATTGCTCCCTCTGGCCAGGTTGTCATGGCATGGACAGTAGGCTTAGTTCTGGTGACAAGGGGTCTGTATTCCGGGGTCAGGAACAAAGAAATGTGATTAGACAGATCAGTGTGGGGGCAGGGTGAAGCTTTTTATGCATCTGCTATATTGCAGTAGATAGGTCTGTGTGATGTCTCTGTAATACATAAGAAAAGTTGCAATATTAGGGTAATGTACATACTTATTAATACTAGTTATGGACACTTCTGTACATCTTTGTCAATGTTATCAAGATAGAAGTAAAGGGCTCAAATGTCTCCTCTCCACATTATAATGTCTAATGTATATACTGTATCTACTCTGTGGCCACTTCATTAGGTACACCTGTTCATCTGCTTGTTAACGCAAATATCTAATCAGCACATCACATGGCAGCAAGTCAAATTTAGGTATGTAGATATGGTCAAGACAACCTGCTAAAGTTCAAACTGAGCATCAGAATGGGAAAGAAAATTGATTTAAGTGACTAAATGTGGCATGATTGTTGGTACTGGGATTTTCACACACAGCCATCTCTAAGGATTACAGAGAAAGGTCCAAAAAAGATAAAATATCCAGTGGAAGTTTTCTTGGTGAAAGTTCCTTGTTGATGCCAGAAGTCAGAGGAGAATGAACAGATTGGTTTGAGATGATAGAAAGGCATCAGGTACTCATATAACCACTCATTACAACTGAGGTATGCAGAAAAGCATCTCTACACACCAAACCTTAAAGCATCACTTTATGAGCACAGTTACCTTCTTCTGATGGTTACTTCCAGCAGGATAAGATGCCATGTCATTAAGCACAGCCATCTCAAGCTGGTTTCTTGTACATAACAGTAAGTTCACTGTAATCAACTGGACTCCACAGCCACCAGATCTCAATTCAGTAGAGCACCTTTGGAAAGTGGTGGAATGGGAGATTTACATCACGGATGTGCAGCCGACAAATCTGCAGCAACTGTGTGATGCTATCATGTCAGTATGGATCAAAATCTCTGAAAAATCCCAGATCCATCCCAGATGCCTCTGAGCCCAGAGAAGTTGATGCCGCTTCTGGACACGGTTAACATAAGGCACAGTAAAGATTAAGTGGCATTTGTGAATGTAATTTCGTATTCTAGTTCTCAATAAAAGTTTGCCAAAGTAATCCCTTGCCTATGTGATTATATACGCTACTTATGAATGATGGTTCCTGAGGCATTGCAATCTGAGGAATCAGACATCACAGATCTTCAGTTTAGGCTTGTGCCCTTGCCCTTTACATACTGAAATTTTTCCAGGTTCCTTGAATTGTTTAATGCCAATATGCACTGTAGAGGGAGAAATATGCAAATCCCTTCCAATCTTTCTTTGAGGAACACTGTTTTTAAACATTTCAATAATTTTCTCTCACATTTGTTTGCTCCTCAAAGACTCAGCCTTTTGTGGATGCTGCTTTTGTACCAAATCATGATTACAATCATCTGTTGACATCACCTGTTTGAAATCACATCATTATTATTATTATTATTTTTTTAAACTCATTACTAGCCATAAATTGCCCTCGTCTCAATTTTATTTTTAACTTGTAGGCCTGAAATGCAGGAATGGATGTTTATTAACAAAATAAATTAATTTGATCAGACAAAACATGAAATATCTTGGGTTCATACTGTCTCCAATGAAATAACAGTCAAAAGAAATGTACGGAACAATGCATTTTTCTTAAAAACTTGCATTTTACATACTGTCCCAACTTTTTCTGATTTGGGGTTGTATGTTAAAAATAAAACATGAGATTAAAACAGTTGCATACATTACATAAAATAATGTTTTAAGTTTGGATCACTGTATGTTTTTATTAATTGGATACATATTTGTTGGTAGCACCATAGTTACATAGCCTTTTTATGCTACTGTAATAGAAATATAAATGGTATGTTTAAAAAACTGCATTCAAACGATATGTAACTGTGTCAGAGATACTGCTGAAAACATGAGTGATTGAAATGCCTGATACTTTTGTTTGATGGATACCAAAAATGCACTGATAAACAGTATTACTTACAACATGGAAGGTCAACCAGATGGAACAGAGACTCAAAAAGTGAATGTGAACCAGTTTATAAAGTTATGAGTTAGAGAGAATATACAGGTAGTGGGAGTACTACTTACAATAGAACAGACGCATACTGTTGTATTTTTAGTCAAACACCGCAAACATGAAAAGTTCAAGTTCTTTTATTTTAACTCACAAGTTACAGGAGCAGTCTTTACTGATTTATTTTTTCCCCATTTCCTTCTCTAAAGAATCCTCCCAGGGCACTGCAGAAAAAAAACTTGGGAACCACTGATCTATAAAGATATTCCAGCAATGCTTAAAAGGTGAGATAACAGGCAACTATACTCATTGCTTATTGCCTGTCATATTGTCATTATTGCTTGCTGTTGCTTAATAATCGCATTCATTAGTCTCAGGAGAGCATGCACATGAGCCAGAAATGCTGATTCCTGCATGCTTTATACAACTCATAAGCAGGATTACAGCTTGCTACACACAGCATGCCACCTGCTCACCCAGGCTTTTATTATAATCTCAAACATTTTCCATCAAACACTAGTAGCCGTGTCAGCAGCTGCTAATGGTTTGACCTAGTTATTAGGATGTGCAGCCATCAGACCGAGAATCTCTTTATTTAGCAGGAAGTTGTTCCATATTGACAGTAAATGACAGATATTAACAGGTACTGATGCAAAGTGTGTCAGTGTTGTGCCAGTTCACAGCTTTTCTGAACTAGTTCAAGATCAGTTCATACATGCTCAAAGTGAACAGTTTACGTTCAAAGTTCACAATTTTAATTCTGAACTAGTTCAAAGTTCAGTTCATTTTACTTTTTTCGTGAGATATTCAAATAAATACTTTTTTCACACTACAAGCTAGAAATCACTATACGTTCTTTGAAACTGCCCATTGTAGACATTTGCTCATGACACTGCAAGTGTGTACGCGGCGTTGCTATGGCTACCCCGCTCTGCTGCAATTCATCACGGGTAACGTCGTGCGGAAGCCTGTATGTTATTAACTAGCCAGTTTGTTAATTATTCTCAGCCGGACACTACGTTGCCCGCAATGCATTGCGCACACAATGTCAAAACCATTTCTGTCTGGTGATACATGATTTACGCGGCACCAGCGAGAATACAGGAGGGAGGAACTTTCTCTTGTTGCGTTTCAAAAGAGAAAACAGATGTCACTCAGTTTTCAATGGAAAACAAATTCCAACGTTCATTTACAGTGATGTCTGCCGTTCATGACACATGATGTGAACTAATTCACGTTCAAGTTCTTTATTAACAAATGTGTTGCGTTCAGTTCAACGTTCACGTAAAAATGAGCGTGTTCAATGAACGCGTTCTTTTGAACTCGTTCACGCACAACACTGAAGTGTGTAAACATTAAATAAGCAGCGCAAAAAATGCAGTAATTGTATACACAAGGTGTTCATTTTGTTGACGAATGATTTGGCCATAGTTTTCGTCAACGACCCTTTTTTCTAACGAAAACAAGACGATGACTAAACTAACATGAATGAAAAAGACAAAAACTAGGACGAAATTAATTGACACTTAGGGGTAACGAATAAAAACGAGACAAAAACGTTTGGCGGAGACGACATCCAATCAGATCTGACAAGTTAGGAAAATTTCCAATCATAACTTGAGTATATGTGGAAGGGCGGGATGAGCTGGGTAGCGATCCTGCGTAGTTGGGTAGTAATGCCTGGGAATTAGTGATGGGAATTCTGGCTCTTTACAGAGAGCCGGCTCTTTTGGCTCGGCTCACTAAAAAGAGCCGGCTCTTTCGGCTCCCAAGTGGCTCTTTAGATATTTTGTAGCTTTAATTTATTACCAAAGTATGTGTAAAATGAATTACTAATGTAAAAACACATAATATCCAATGTTTGTTATTATTAATATGCTTTTTATTTATATACTCACAATGGAACACAGTAAAATCAATTATAAAATACAAAATCGAAGACCGATCTTAATTACAGGTCCAATCTGGTCTCAGGTCTCTGATTATGGACATCATCTATATCTATCTATCTATCTATCTATCTATCTATCTATCTATCTATATATATATATATAGAGGTGAGTCGATATATTGGCCCATTTCTCATTAGATATGAAGGAAAACAAGACTCTTTGTAAAATGTGTGGGGTGGTAAAAATACACCAAAGTTGAAACGACATCTGCAGGCATGTCGTCCTGAAACTGCGGTCAAGCTATCAGCACCTAAATAGCAAATAAATTAGCGATTAAAATACGTTTTCAGTTCGTGACGTGGATATATTTTAACTTTGTCTAAAAAGTGTTCATATTATATTTAAGGAGTATTCAGCTAACATAATTCCGTTTTATACTGTAATTATGAATAAATGCATATAGATCATGCACATATATCCAATATTATATGTTTAATGAAGCTCATAAATATAATAATATCATTTACTTTAACTTGATTCTAATTCTACAATACCTCACGAGTGTCCGCACCGAGTTAGAAGCAGATCTTTGATGGAATGAATTTTGGTGACCACTTTCCTCTATACTGTTATTATAATGCATATATACTGTTATAGGTCATGCATATAGACCTAGACTTATATTTTAATTAGGTCTTATAATATGTCATTCATTCCAACTTGATTCTATTCTAGAATATCTGCTGAATGTCCACACAGTGTGAAGCAGATCTGTGGTGGAAACTTTGAGATGTAACCACTTTAATGTATACTTTTATTATTGATGCATGCATGTAGATGTTTCATCTTAAAAAGGGAAATGTTAAAAAATACGTATTGCAATGTTTACATTTCATATTTTAGTCAACTAAAGCTACTGTAGATTTAGTCGACGAAAACTAGACTAAAACTAAAAACAGTTCAGATGACTAAATTATGACTAAAACTAAATTACATTTTAGTCAAAAGACTATAACTAAAACTAAATTAAAAATTGCTGTCAAAATTAAGACTGTATAACCAAAAAAGAACAGAATTGAAAAGAAACTGTTTAGTTGTCTTGTCTTGTTTTTTTATTGTACAGATATGCTACAAACCCTTAGTTAATCAGTTTGTCTAATGATACGGGATATTCTGTATGTCTATTTGTTTTAGTTGTACAACCTATAATCTAATTCACTACTGATCTACTGTTGCAGGACTATATTGAATCAATACCAGTCCTGTTTATTACTGCAGTTGCTTGTAAGACTATTTCAGTTGTGAGTTGCTTTGGATAAGAGTGTCTGCTAAATGTCTAAATGTAAATGTTGAATCTGTAAATTCAAGAGGTTAAAAAGTGGTAGTGGGTGGTATAGTAAGTCATGACAGTGAATGCCACAAAAATACTGGGTTCGATTCTCACCTCGGTTACTTTTTGTGTATTGTTTGCAATGCTCTTCTTGTGTCCCTGTGGGTTTCCTCCCAGAACTCTAGTTTCATTCCAGAGAAGTACAATATAGGTGGTTTGGCTAACCTGTAACATAAGACATGAAAAGAGATCGCAAATAGGTCTCTCAAGCTAAATTGTCGGTAGTGTCCTAACAGAAATTCCACAAATTTCAGCTGTATCAGAAAGAGCACTCAGTCTCTTGTTTGCTTAGTCATAAACTACGTAAAGTACTCCAATTAGTACAATAAAGCACAAATAACACAGAGATCATGGTTTAAGCACAATCGTCCACAGACTCAGCACCCATTATATGAGAGGCAGTGTTGTGCGTGAACGAGTTCAAAAGAACGCGTTCATTGAACACGCTCATTTTTTCGTGAACGTTGAACTGAACGCAACACATTTTTTAATAAAGAACTTGAACGTGAATTAGTTCACATTATGTGTCATGAACGGCAGACATCACTGTAAATGAACGTTGGATGTTTTGCAATCACTAACCTATGATCCTGTACAAGCTAGCTGGAGTGCAATTGGTGTAATGGACCCCACACAGCTTTTCTGGGGAAAGGTGAGTGATGAATTGCTGTATTATCATGCTTTCAATGGTCCTAGCCAGGTGGCGCAGTGGCTCCCAGACAGAAGTGACCTGGGTCCTTTCTGTGTGGAGTATGCATGACACCCTCTGTCTATGTGTGTGTACTCTGGTATCCTCCCAAAGTCATGCACTAGGCTAACTGATTATGCTAAATTAGCTAGTCCTAAATGTGTATGTGTATATATATATATATATATATATATATATATATCTATATATATATATATACTGTATATATAAGACAAGTCTTGATGTAACCTTGTGTATAAATATGACCTTTTGTGTGTTACTGACATGGCCATTGATGCTGAGAGCGACGTTAAATAAAAAAAAAAAAAAAAAAAAAAAAAAAAAAAAACCATGGTCCCAGCCAGTATTTTCTGAGTGAAGGTGAAAGAAATGCTTTCTGGTGTCAGGCCTACTTCCTCCACAATGCTTCACTGACTGAGATTGCAGTTGGCTGCTGGGAAAACTCTTTGTTATGGAGTGCAGAATTTCTTGTAGTCAGTCGTCACATGGTCGTAGGATAATGGGTGAACCAACTATGCAATTTATCATATCTGACACAGAGTGCCTGCTCAAATAAAAATGAAAGCTGTATATGTGACTGTAAAATTTGTGTGTTTCTGAGAAGAAACTGAGAACAAGCAAGAGGCTTTCCAAGTAGTGTGCAACAGACATGAGGAAATATATAAAACTGCTGTTTCACTGCTATTGGATGGCTTTGTATAGATAACATATGTTCAATAACATTAGACTACACTATTTGCCTGAATTATACTTGTTTGACTAGAGCAACCGAAGTGTACAAAATCTGGCCACGGAGAAATTACATTTATAAACCACTGTAAAATATGGACCAGTTCATGGGTACATGCAGTGTCCATTTTATCTGTTCCATGTATCATACAGAAGCACTTTGTAGTTCTACAATTACAGGCTGTAGTCCATATGTTTCCCTACATACTTTATTAGTTCTCTTTACTCTGTTCTCTAGTGGTCCCCAAAAGGACCACCACAGATCTGCTACTATTTGGGTGGTGGATCATTTTCAGCACTGCAGTGACACTGATGTGGTGGTGGTGTGTTAGTGTGTGTTGTGCTGGTATGATTGGATCAGACACATCAGTGCTGGGCTTTTTAAACAACTCAGTGTCACCACTTGACTGAAAATAGTCCACCAATGAAAAATAAATGCCACGATTGTTAATCATCTCTGCATATGGTAACAGTCAATAGTTTGTTAACTGTGCACATATAATAATAATAATAATAATAATAATAATAATAATAATAATAATAGTAATAATAATAATAATATGTTCATTTTGTTTAACACCTTTCACAAACCAAAGGAGGCTTAACAGACAGAGGAAAAAAATTAAATAAAAATAAATGAAACAGGAGAAGAGTAATAAGAATTAAAGAGGAAGGTTTTAAGGTGAATTTTAAAAGAAGACAGGTTGGAGAAGTCCCGTAGTGATTGTGGAAGGGAGTTCCATAGTATAGGAGCAGAGTCACTGAATGACCCGCCACCCACTGTCACGAGTCTGGTGCGTCGGACGACAAGAAGTCCAGTGCCAGAGGATCTTAGTGAGCTTGAGGGACAGTATGGATGAAGCAGGTCACTGACGTATGTGTTGGCAAGACCATAAAGGGCTTTGAATGTAAAAAGAAGAAGTTTGTACTTGATACGGTATGATATGGGTAACCAGTGGAGCTGATGGAGGATAGGAGTTACAGTGAGGCAAAAAAGTATTTAGTCACCCACTGATTGCACAAGTTCTCCTACTTAGAAAGATGAGAGAGGTCTGTAATTTTCATCATAGGTACACATCCAGGAAATCACATTTAATTGTAAATTATGGTGGAAAATAAGTATTTGGTCAATAAATTTGGTTCAACTCAATACTCTGTAACATAACCTTTGTTGACAATGACAGACGTCAAACGTTTCCTGTAAGTCTTCACCAGGTTTGCACACACTGTAGCTGGTATTTTGGCCCATTCTTCCATGCAGATCTCCTCTAGAGCAGTGATGTTTTGGGGCTGTCGCTGGGCAACACGGACTTTCAACTCCCTCCACAAATTTTCTATTGGGTTGAGGTCTGGAGACTGGCTAGGCCACTCCAGGACCTTGAAATGCTTTTTACGGAGCCACTCCTTCATTACCCGAGCGGTTGTGTTTGGGATCTTTGTCATGCTGGAAGACCCAGCCACGTAACATCTTCAATGCTCTCACTGATGGAAGGAGGTTTTGGCTTAAAATCTCACAATACACTGGCCCGTTCATTCTTCCCTTAACACGGATCAGTCGTCCTGTCCCCTTTGCAGAAAAACAGCCCCAAAGCATGATGTTTCCACCCCCATGCTTCACAGTAGGTATGGTGTTCTTGGGATGCAACTCAGCATTCTTCTTCCTCCAAACGTGACAAGTTGAGTTTTTACCAAAAAGTTCTATTTTGGTTTCATCTGACCACATGATATTCTCTCAATCCTCTTCTGGATCATCCATATGCTCTCTGGCAAACTTCAGATGGGCCTGGACATGCACTGGCTTAAGCAGGGGGACAGACCTGGCACTGCAGGATCTGAGTCCCTCTCAGCGTAGTGTGTTACTGATGGTAGCCTTTGTTTCTTTGGTCCCAGCTCTCTGCAGCTCATTCATCAGGGGTCTCTGTGTAGTTCTGGGATTTTTGCTCACCATTCTCATGATCAATTTGACCCCATGGGATGAGATCTTGCGTGGGGCCCCAGATCGAGGAAGATTATCAAGGGTCTAAAATTTTCTTCCTGTTGTCCTTCCACAGCTCTTTGGTCTTGGGTTGAGTTTGGAGTCTGACTGTTTGAGGCTGTGGACAGGTGTCTTTTATACAGATAACGAGGTCAAACAGGTGCCATTAATACAGGCAACGAGTGGAGGACAGAAGAGCTTCTTAAAGAAGAAGTTACAGGTCATACTTATTTTCCACCATGATTTACTATTAAACTCTTTAAATATACTACAATGTGATTTCCTGGATTTTTTTTTCTCATTTTGTCTCTCATAGTTGAAGTGTACCTATGATGAAAATTACAGACCTTTCACATATTTCTAAGTAGGAGAACTTGCACAATCAGTGGCTGACTAAATACTTTTTGCCCCACAGAGCGCTTAGTGAAAGTGAGGACTCTGGCTGCTGAATTCTGAATAAACTGAAGCCTGTTTAGCAGTTTAGTAGTATATATGTATATATGTGTTTAAATATACTGTATATACACATATACAGGTATATATATATATATATATATATATATATATATATATATATATATATATAAACACAACAAAAACAAACTATTGAGCGTTACTGTATGGAGAAATGATTAACCGGAAACATGGGGAAAACAAGCACAGTCTTGTTGCTGTCTCTACCGCTGCAGGGTGGTTGTCTCACCAAGCTGTGCCAGTGTGTGTGTTCTCTAACCTGCCTATGCAATGGTCTCTAGTCCATGCATGCAACCAGACACCAACATAACACTGGGATAATTGTATTCACTGTTCATGTGTTAAAATATGAGTTGCATTCTGATAGAAACATTGGATCTGGAGATGAGTGTTCATGTAAGAGCACTGTTTGTCTGGCGAGAACTATGTGACTAACACTTTTTATAGACTGCTTTCTGTCTCCATTTGATCTGAGTTTCCTGAATGTTGCATGTAACTTAGCTGGCTACTATCACCTTTCAAAGCATCTTTTATTAGAGAATGTGCATAGTCTTTTTTGCTACCAGTCTTTTCTGTGTGTATACTCCACCCACACAGTTGTGCCCCAGCCTTCTTAAAAATGTTTTTTGTCCAATGAAAACCTTCCACCTCTAGCCATTGGTCTGCTTGTGCAACACATGGCTTCCTCTTTTTAAATCCTGAAATAGAGGCTCAGAGGTTAATAAGCATCAGAGATTTACAGTGCGTCATAGGATTTCTCCACTTCCATTTCTAAATCACTGTAAAAATGGATCAGTTCATGGGTACATGGAAATTGACTGCAAGTGAGAATTTTGATGAGTACATGAAGGCAGTAGGTAAGATTTTCTTTGTTATACACGTGATTACATATAGACAGACCTGTATCCTGTTTAAGGTAACATGCACATAGATGTGTTTGAAGTAGTTTGTTTGAGTCTGATTTTAGAATTGGGTTAATTCATGTAATTTGTTATTTGCAGGTATTGGTTTTGCATCCAGGCAAATTGCTAATTTGGCCAAGCCAAATCTAACCTTAAGCACAGATGGCCATGGACTCATTTCTATGAAGTCCATAACCACCTTCAAGACAGTGGAAATTAAATTCCGACTGGATGAAGAATTTGATGAGATCACACCGGATGACAGGCAGTCAAGGGTATTTCAACAACCGTGGGCATGCTTTTTTGGGGTTTTTTTTTGCACATTTTATTTTCCTAAATCTCATCTTGTTTCAGACTGTCATGAGCCTGGTGGATGGTAAATTAATTCAAACACAGAAGTGGGAAGGCAAGAGCACAACTATTGAAAGACATATTCAAGATGGGAAACTAATGGTGGTGAGTAGGACTGATTACATGATTTGAAGTGGATGCTTCTGTCAGTTCAGTCAGTATTAAACGTTCTATGCACAGGCTGTACATAAAGACCGCATGTGTGTGTGTGTGTGTGTGTGTGAGAGAGAGAGAGAGAGAGAGAGAAACTTACTCACAAACGTTAGCAAGTTTGTTTGTATACTTGGCTACAATGCAAAATATAATGAGTGTGTGTACCTGTGTCCCCTTTAGAAATGCATCATGGATGATGTGGTGTCTTTAAGGACATATGAAAAAGACGAGTGACCCAATGTTAAAAAACATGATGGAATAATAATGGCTTGTCCAATAAATAAACATCTTTCCAAGACGGTGAAATAATGGCTGCTGGGCCCTGCGTGGTGCAACCAAATGGAAAACCATCCAGCCACACCTTTTTGATGAGATGTGTTATCTTTGCAATGTGTTCTCCCGCTTTCTAAATGAAAGCAGAATGGTCAAGACAAATCAATAAAAAATGGCTTAAACTTGGACTTAATGTAAATTTTTCATACAATCCCACAATAAATATTTAGGATACAATGTTACACGTGTTGTATAGTAACAATGATATAAATAATTACCATTCGTGATTGATTATTATGTAAGAATTGATTAGGATTTAAGTTTCAGTCCTGCCTTGAAGTTTCAGAACTGCAGGTCAACTGGCAACTGAGATTGAGATTAGACCACATGTGATTATGTTTCATGAGGAACCTCTGTTACTCAGAGGTTATGAGAACGGTGGAGGCATAGTGCTTAAGGTACTGGACTAGAGATTATGAGGTCTCGAGTACAAGTCCTAAATGAGACGTATGGAACACAAAGCAAGGCAATTTAGGAAGAGTCTTTACAGAACAATGCAGAAAACAAACCATTAAAGTTCTGAAGTCATAATCACATCTGTAAAACCCATGGCAATGACTATATCTAAGTACAATTTGTTACAAGTATGTACAAGTATGAAAGTATGAAAGAATCAGTCTGCCTTCTCTCTCTCTCTCTCTCTCTCTCTCTTTCTCTCTCTGTCTCTCTTTCCATATATTTATTATATATATATATATATATATATATATATATATATATATATATATATATTATATATATATATATGTGTGTATATATATATATATATATATATATATGCATATATATAAATATATATGTATAAATATATAGTTATATTTAAGTTATATTTAACCTTACTTTCATTTTGAATTCAGGACGTTTCTTTGCAGTATCAGGATATTTTTTGCAGTTTATCCAATTCATGCAACACACACACACACACACATACACACACACGGGCACACACAAGGTCATCTGATCACTAACCGCCACTTCTTCTAAGACATGTGATGTCTTAATCTTCAGCAGCCCTTCTCAAAATGGTCTCCTGAATTAAAACTCCTTAATACTCATGTATTAGAACTGATTTGACTGAGTGAGTTCATTGTGAATGCTTGTGAAACTGAACCTCTGAAGAATGGAAAGTATATTATGGCTCCCCTGCAGTCTTAATCTTAATGCCATGAAAAACCTTTATGAGGTTTCTGAAGTTTAATCCAAGTTTAATTTACAGTGCTGTTAACAAATTGCAAATGAATTATATTAGTAGTTATTTACTGTCCAAGCCAAATACTATAATAGAAATAATATGTACTTAGTACTTCAACAACTTCTCCTCCATCACATTTAAAGAAACATTATTACCCAAAGTAGATGCCTGTAAACTTTTCAATTTGGATAAATGTGAGAATATAAGCAATACTCTGAAACTGCGATCCCCAATTTTAGTTGTTCTTTGGGTATTTGTAAGGGTATGATAAGTAGAATTATCAGCAACATACGGTTATGTGAAAGAGGTTACACTTAAATTATTTAAATCTGTTTGCAACAATTTACAAACTTATATGAGGTTTACATAAATGGCTTTAAAATGCTTATACTTTCATTAAAACATTATCTAATTTGGATTAAAGATATGCTTGTCTCAGGTTCTGTCTGTGTTAATGTATTGCCTGAGCTATAATCCAAAGGTCTATATTGTATAAAACAAAACAAAAAACAATATCAATTTTCTGTTGACAAGGTCTCCTACAGTGGTGCTTGAAAGTTTGTGAACCCTTTAGAATTTTCTATATTTCTGCATAAATCTGACCTAAAACATCATTAGATTTTCACTCAAGTCCTAAAAGTAGATAAAGAGAACCCAGTTAAACAAATGAGACAAAAATATTATACTTGGTCATTTATTTAATGAGGAAAATGATCCAATATTATATATTAGTGAGTGGCAAAAGTATGTGAACCTTTGCTTTCAGTATCTGGTGTGTGCCCCCTGTGCAGCAATAACTGCAACTAAACGTTTCCTGTAACTGTTGATCAGTCCTGCACACCGACTTGGAGGAATTTTATCCCATTCCTCCGTACAGAACAGCTTCAACTCTGGGATGTTATTGGGTTTCCTCACATTATAACTGCTCGCTTCTGGTCCTTCCACAACATTTCGATTGGATTAAGGTCAGGACTTTGACTTGGCCATTCCAAAACATGAACTTTATTCTTCTTTAACCATTCTTTGGTAGAACGACTTGTGTGCTTGGGGTCGTTGTCTTGCTGCATGACCCACCTTCTCTTGAGATTCATGGACAGATGTCCTGGCATTTTCCTTTAGAATTCTCTGATATAATTCAGAATTCATTGTTCCATCAATGATGGATACAAGCAAGCCGTCCTGGCCCAGATGCAGCAAAACAGGCCCAAACCATGATACTACCACCACCATGTTTCACAGATGGGATAAGGTTCTTATGCTGGAATGCAGTGTTTTCCTTTCTCCACTTTTCTTTTAAACCAAAAAGTTCTATTTTGGTCTCATACAACCTTTTCCAGCCTAATGAGCATCAACAACTCTTTTTCTGAGGTCCTCAGAAATCTCCTTTGTTCGTGCCATGATACACTTCCACAAACATGTGTTTTGAGAAAAGCAGACTTTGATAGATCCCTGTTCTTTAAATAAAACAGGGTGCCCACTCACACGTGATTGTCATCCCATTGATTGAAAACACCTGACTCTAATTTCACCTTCAAATTAACTGATAATCCTTGAGGTTCACATACTTTTGACACTCACTAATATGTAATATTGGATCATTTTCAATAATAAATGACCAAGTATAATATTTTTGTCTCATTTGTTTAACTGGGCTCCTTTTATCTACTTTTAGGACTTGTGTACAAATCTGATGATGTTTTATGTCAGATTCATGCAGAAATATAGAAAATTCTAACGGGTTCATAAACTTTCAAGCACCACTGTATACTTTCAGTCAATATTTCTTTTCCCAATTTTCTTGCCACCTGACTCATCATGGATGTGAACATACCCAGGATGAAAATGCTCTGCTCTGGATTTTCTAGTTTCTAATCTGCTTTGTACCAAAACCTCACATAAGTATGGATTTGTGTGTGCCCTCATTATGTGAAACTATGTATATGAATAATAGGGCTTTTGAAAAATAATCTGTCTATGAATGGTGCTGATAAAATGGTTTAACAGAGACGAATGGAAAAAAAATCAGAATCAGGAAATGCACCGCTGGTTTTTACATATAAAGGTGGGGGTCAAACGTCTGATACCACAATTGAAAATGCTGCTATTTTACATTTTCTCTCAAATTTAATACAGTGTTTCATTACATATTTTTGCTTTACTTTTTGCTGTAATGACAGTGTGCATTTAGGCTGGCATGGACTGCTCAAGTTTGTACAAATCTGAGGATCAATGTACTTTATTATAATATTATACAGTTACACTGTACAAAAACATTGTGCAGTGCTGCTTAACGTAACGTGATGTTACAGTATACAGTACTGGACTGAACTCTAGTTACCATATTTTAGTAAACAATTATTGCAGATTCCTTTTGCTCTTTTGTTCTTTTGTTCTTCTGCCCGGCTGGTCACCTCAACAGCCAATCAAGTGGAAGTCCGTCATTCGTGCATGCGTGTGTGCGTGCGAGTGTGTGCGTGTAACTACTTGCGTGCTTGCTTGCTCGTTAGCTCACATTTGGAATAGAGACTGTTCTAACTCATACACACATAACGCATACAGTACCTACAAATAGTAAAACCACAGAAACAGATCATTTGCAGTGGCCTTTTGTTTGTTTTCCAGAACTGTAGGTCTCGGTTATTCAGCTGCTGTCTGAATGTCCATGTCTGAGAGAGAAAGGTAATTGACCCCTTTTGCACTTCAGTATTTTCCATTAAGCATGTGGTTCTGCTATTTCATAGCCAGTTGGTTTTATACTTTCCCATGTAACACAATAACTTCAGATACAGATGAACAGGACAGGTGTATCAGCACAGAAAAGTTTTAAACAGAATGCCTGAACAGATTGTAGCATATTAAATAAAGCCACATTGAAAAGTCACTAATCTTTACAGAGCTGAGCCGTTTATAATTCTTGAATAAAATGAAGAGTAGTTTGGGAGCCGAAAGAGTCGACTCACTAAAATGAGACAGAATTCGTATCACTACTTCTATCACTACTTCTCACGTTATCTGGACACTCAGGCACATACCGTCACCTTCCTAAAATAATGGCCCAAGTCATTTTTTCAGGTTTTTCAGGAAACACAAAAAACTGAACAAAATATCGAAAATATGATTTTTGTTCATTCTTTTACTGAAAAAGGGTGTAACAATAGATGACTTTTAACACACTTACAAGAATGTCTGTCAATTATGCAACATAAGAGAAATAAATGACTTAGGCAAATTCCTGAACATTTCTTTGTAACTTAAGCAATTTTAAACTTCCAACTTTGTAAACAATGAAGAGTAACTAGCAAACTAAGCATAATCCTGAGGAAACATGCTTCTTATCACTTCTTCAAGCTTTTCAATGCTGGGTTTTTGACTAATGCCTTTTAATGTCGCAAACTGTCAAAGAAGGGATGACACTCAACAGGCATTGTGTGTTTCACTGACTGGAGGTCTTGGAACTTTCTCTCCTTGATTGGCAGAGCACATGGAAATATTCTAATCCATGCTATTGGCTTATTTGGTACCTGTATTCTCTGTGGCAGTTCTTCCCACACTTCTTCTGAGGAGGACAGCTTGAAATGGACCTTGCCTTCACTGCTAAACTGAAGAGCCCGCAAATCATGCACAGTTGGATCTCCAGTTTCTTTGCCTGGTCTGATGCTAATAAAGTAAGATGCATCTAGTTTCAGGAACTCGTCATGTCTGAGCATTTTCACATGATACGGTGATGGCCTGATTCTTGCAGTCTGGAATATGATGAGGTAGTCTCTTGGAGTGAAAATATCAGCAACTAGTTTGCGTTCAATAGTGCTATGCATGCTGTCACACTCCATTTGTGTGTGCCCTGCAACAACGTATTTCTGTGTATTACTATCCCATATTTCCTTGCAAGCTCACATAATGCATTGGCTACACACTATGATCTCTTTCAGTTCTGGATGGTCTTTAATCACACGTTCAAAATGGTGATATTGAAAATGTGCAAACACTTCACTACTGAGGTCGCCTTCGGTTTCATCCCAAATGTAGCAGTACCCTTCCTTTGACCTTAAGTTGAAGAATGTAAAGTTATGCACCTGCAGTTTTGTTTTGTAATACAGGCTGCTGGCTTGGGTCTTTGGACATAGTAGCACAGCTTGCAGGTCCATTGTCCAAACTGACTTCTCATTATTTGCAGAATCTTTGTCACAGGTTTCTCTTGCCTTGCTTCATCTTTTTGGGTGACATGGGCATCATTGTCATCCTTACTGATATTCCCATGCTTGAATGAAACACAAATATTACACTGATCTTTTCGTGGAATATCATATTCCAACATCTCTCAGTTTTTAGTTTTTAAGTTTTAGTGTTGAGTAATTCTCCTAGGAAAATAAATAAATAAATAAAAATAATAATTTGATGTTAAGCTATATCAAGAACATGCTTGCAAGCTGTAAAACAAAGTGTACTGTAATACTGCTCAAATTACTTTAGTAATTTTTTATTGAGAATTACTAATACTATGTTCAGGATTTATAAAATTTAATGTGGGTTGAAAAATTGTTACTATTTATGAAATAAAGAAAAGAAAGTTTTAACAGAAAAGCCTATCACTTGTCACAGCCACAGATTCTGTAGACTTTCTATTCTTTGCTAAATGCTAGCTTCATGGATTTAGCTAGTTTACTTAATAAAATACTGGCTAAAGAGACTGAATAGAAAGATAAATAACTACGCAATATTTATAGTATTATTGGTCTTATAGGAAATGTCATTACTTATCAATAGAGAATGACCCAGAGGAAAGAAATTCTCTAAATGAGATCTTAAGTTTGTCTCATTTATTTCTCCTAGACATAATTAAGACGTGTTTGAGATCAATGTGAGATTTAAGCTTATTTCTCCTGTTTCTTAAATTCGTCTTAAGTTTGTCTCATCTCAGATTTGTCTCATCATGCAAAACATAAGAAACATTTGAGATCTCATAATTGGCTTTTTGGTCTCTTCTAACAAGTCAAAGTTCACCTTATTGTTCACTCGTAACAAGAAATCCATAAGAAACAGCCAATTCCCAATTTTCTGAATATACCTTGATAAACTTATCTGTCATTACCGATACTCAAATCCATTTATTTTGAGAAAGTAATTCTAAATAAAATCACAATTCAAATCTCCATATGTGTATGTTAAAGTACACAAGATGATTTTCTGCACAATTTACTTTTACTTACAGGTGTAGAAAAGGCAACAATAAAAGTATCCAAAGAAAAACTAAAAAAACTAAATACAATTTCAAATATTTGCTTCCATGTTCTATCAGAGCCAATTCTATTCTGTTGCTCTTCATGCTTGTGTTCTTAGTTATATTACAAAACGTTCAAGAATTAAATGTCAAACTGTCACTGTGTTCCCTGACAGTATGATGGACTTAAATTAAAATAGAATTAAAATTATTCAATGCGTGACTCACTCTCAAATTCATTACTCATTCTCTCACATTGACTTATTCCACACAAGCAACTCCATTATACTGCATAGGCCTATATGAAAATCTACAATCCCATCCAATAGTAAGCTCTGATCATGCCTCAATTACTTTTAATTTTAGTGATATACAAAAAACTACAACCAGGCCAAGATGGTGATTTAATACATCACTCACCAAACACAAAGAATTCAATATTCAAGCATACAAATAATTCAATGAATTCAATAAAATATAATTCATAGGACACACATTACTCAATACAAAATGTTCAAAATGGGATTTAGTAATTTTCAAGTATATGTACACAGTGCGTAAAAAACAAAACTGACGACTACTTTCACTCGTTCCAGACTTGCAGACTAGTCCACAAATTCTGGGGAAAAGCAACTTCAAAATGATCTCTGTGTCTGGGGAGCAACATTCCTATGTCACCCTCCGTATGTCTATTAAGAAACCTCTCAGTGGTAGAATCACTAATTGAAAGCACAATTCCATTACTTATATTGTTAAGTATAGCAGCAACAACAACAACAACAAAAAATTCCTCTTAAATTGGAAAGATAAAAAAAATTATCTAACACAATGGATCAATCTATTAAAAGAGCACCTAGCCTCAGCTGCAAATCAAAACAATTAGGCAGTTTAATCTAGTCTTCTCAATAACGAATGAATTTAATAAGTGAATTTTGTAGTAGTGGCCCTATAACGTAATTAAAAAAGCAACTTGCACTCTCTCAAATGCAAATTTGCTAGCAAAATGTACATTATGTTTTTTTTTCTCTCACTGTCTCTGTATATTGTTTGTAGGTATAAATGTATGCATTTATATTTAAACTGTCACTCAGTATATTAATAATTCAACGTATTACACTGATTGAGTAAGTAGTAGGATACACAGTATGTGCAGTGCTGGGATCTATTATTATCAGTATTATTATTTTTTTTCCTCCCACCCTATCCTGTATACTGTCTGTCTGTCAGTCATTATTATTTTTGTGTTGCTTGTCTTACTTTTCACCTTATTTGGTTGTCCTGTGTACTGCCTGTGTGTTGTCATTATTACTGTCGTTTTTTTTCTTTTTTACCTTGCTTATTTGTCTTGGGTATAGCTTGTCTGTCACAATTAATGTCTATATGCTGTTATTTTTGTAATTAAAAATAAAATTATTCTATTTATAGTCAAAACTGTGAAGAATAGTTAAAAACGGCTTGAACCATTAAAGTCCACAGAACAAACTGCAACCTTTAAACCTAATGGCCCAACTAAAGACACCACGGAGCGTCTGACGCGATGCCCTCCGTTCGGCTATTAGTCAGAACCAGCTCATTAGCATACTGTGCTAACAAACATGGCGGATACTGCGGCTTTGGTAATTATATACTTCATATACTCGCCTAAACTGGATTGGTAAACATTCTGTTTTAAACATGTACATAGTTCACGATAAAGGACTTAACTTTCGCTAACTTATTAGAAGTTCGCGTGCGCTGGCGAGCTTAGCTAACGGTCGGTGAGATGCTGAGTCACAGAGTGAGTTACTGCTGCCATAGAGCTTCATTCTCCTCACGGCCGCTGCTGTTCTGTGGCTGGAATCGTAGTTTGGTAAGTATTTTTGAAGTTATTATTGTTATTTTAACATTTAAATTCGTTTTTGTGATAATAAAACGTTATTGTAGTTTTCAGACTGAATGCTATGCTAGTTTCTGTTGGTAGCATAATGTTAGAGTTTGCTTTGCCCATAACTGGGATTGTAGAGCAGCTCCAAAAGAGAAACGTTAAGTCCACTAATGTACGATACATTTACATAAATATTTTTAGCTGTACTGAATGTTAGCACCTGATGCACCTTTTGTGTTTTTATTATTATTTTGCAGGGTAACGTTAGCATGCGCATTCGGGGACAAAGCTATCTGCAGCCTTTCAGGTGATATTATTAGCTAGTCTATCATGACCAAAAACACCGTGATAAATTAACTGTATATTTTTTTTTCAATTAAGTTTATAGGAATAAAGTGTGGAATGAGCTTGAAGTTTTTCTGCACTTTCACTGCAATGTTTCTTTTGTCCTCTTTGAAGGATTTGCACAAAACACATTTTCATGAACTTTGTTTTTATGTTTTCTGTTGAGAATGGACTTGATACATACAATAAACATAAATTCCATATTATGATTAATATGACCTTTATTAGATGTTTGCATCATAGTCTGTATTGTGCTAAAGTTTTAGACAGTTGTGGAAAAATGCTGCAGAGTAATAATGCTTTCAAACATGGAAGTGTTAGTTTATTTTTGTCAGTTAACAACATGCAAAGTGAATGAACAAAAGAGAAATCTAAATCAAATCAGTTTTTGCTGTAACCACCCTTTGCCTTCAGTTCTTCTAAGTACACTCGCACACAGTTTCTGAAG
Source organism: Ancistrus triradiatus (assembly GCA_025084515.1). NCBI lineage: Eukaryota > Metazoa > Chordata > Actinopteri > Siluriformes > Loricariidae > Ancistrus > Ancistrus triradiatus. The sequence continues at coordinate 160,368 of JAJAGP010000802.1, read as the reverse complement.
GAACTTGGCAAGGAGGTTGTTCCAGACATCCTGGAGAACTAACCACAGATCTTCTGTGGATGTAGGCTTGCTCAGATCCTTCGGTCTCTTCGTGTAATCCCAGACAGACTTGATGATGTTGAGATCAGAGCTCCGGTGTGTCCATATCCTTACTTCCAGGACTCCTTGTACTTCTTTAAACTGAAGATAGTTCTTGGTGATATTGGCTGTAGCCACAATTCTTCCATGAAGACCACTTCTGACCAGACTTCTCAGAACAGTCAATGGGTGTGTCAGTGCCCCACTGGTTTCTGTCACTTCTTTGCTGATGGCACTGCTGGACATCTTCCAGTTTTTAAGGGAAGTAAGCATGAGGTGTCTGACCACTGCATCTACGGTCCTCAGCATTGCCCATTTCTTTGTACTTTTCAAATGAGCTTGAACCCCCAGTCTACTTTGAAATCATTGCCTGGGAGAGACCTTGCTGATGCAGTATACCTACCTTGTGTCTTGTTACTGTGCTCAGACTTGCCATGGTTGTATGTCCTGTGACACACAACTGTTTTCCCACAACCTTATCTTTGTAGCAGAGTTTGGCTGTTCCTCATGCAGTTTTATGCCTCCTCACATCTGCTTCTTTTTCATTTAATGGCTGTGTTGCAAATGATAATTATTATCACCGGTTTGGTATAATTGGTTAATCATACACCTGACTATAATCCTACAAAATCCCAGACTGTGTGAGAGTACCAAGAAGAATTGATGTTGTTTTGAAGGCATAGGGTGGTCACACCGAGTATTGGTTTGATTCAGATTTCTTTTGTTCATTCACTTCGCATTTTAATTGACACATATGAACTATTACTACTTCTATTATAAGACCGTTCTTACTTTGTAGCATTTTATTTCACACCTGCCTAATACTTTAGCATAGTACTGTACATCAGTTGTTTTTATTTTCAAAAAAATTCTAAAATGCAAAGTTATTACAAATAGATATACATTATTTTGGTCTGAATGTTTTTATTTCTAGAAGTGAGTCAAGGCTTTGTGATACTTCCAGACTAAATGAGTGTAAATATTAAATCACATCCGTTTTTTTCTGTGTAGATTATGTTTTGTGATTTTCCACACTTGTCAGGATGGAACGCAGTTGAGGTGGGGGATTTGAAAAAGGCCTTCATTAACAAAAGTCGTCATCACGCCAGACTGACCGTCGAGACACAGGTGAACAGAGACCTTGCCAGCCTCCTTCCCAAAATGATGAAATGACTCCAGGTTAACTTTGGCTGTTTGAACACAGCTGTACTGGGACTCTGAATCTGAGACCTGAACTGAACACACACACCAGACATGTGTTTGTTTTTAAGGGGAAATGTAAAAAAAAAAAATTAATAATTACAATGGTGCTTGAAAGTTTGTGAAATCTTTTAGAATTGTCTTATATTTTCTAAGATTTACCTAAAACATCATCAGATGTTCACACAAGTTCCTAAAAGTAGATAAAGAGAACCCGTTAAATGAGACAAAAATATTAATACTTGGTTCATTTATTTATTGAGGAAAATGTCCAATATTACATATTAATGAGTGGCAAAAGTATTTCAAGTCAGTCAGAAATTTAGTTATATAGCGCTTTTTTACAATGGAGCCATGTCTCAAAGCAACTGTCAAGTTTAGATTATCTCTAATAACTACGTCCAATCCCAAATTGAGCAAGCCTAGGGCGACAGTGGCAAGGAAAAACTCCCTAATCTAGGAAGAAACCTTGGGAGGACCAAGACTCAAAAAGGGACCCAACCTCCTTGGGCTGCGTAGATGATAAATCTAAGAGCGAAACTAAAGTCATGGAGTCAAAGTTCGAATAAAATGTGAAGTGTGCATCGACATTAAGTGGCCCGGGTATGATGGGGCTGGAGCTGATGACGGAAGCAGTTTGAGTGGAGCTCCAGCAGATGAACATCATGTGTGGGACTGGAACTGCAGAAAACAGAAAATGTAATTAGTTATTGATTAAGAGCACAGTGTCTATTAACAATCGCTGATGCCATGTCAATCACTGATGCCAATTGTAGCATGAGACCCGGCAGCATTAGCTATAGCAGCATAGCTAGAAAGAGGAGAACTGGTAGGAAACACAGCCAAGAGGGATCACATGAGACACTGGCAACCCCACGGGAGGCAGAAGACTGCACCCCAACGTCTCTGATCACCGTAAGACTCTTTGACTATGAACCCCCAGCTCTGCCCTTAGTCTAAGGCAAGGATGCACGAGTCAAGATCACGAGGACCGAAGCCCAGTTCAGCCAGACCGCCCACTCGACACTCCCGGCTAACGGACAAGGCAGGCAGGCCAGACATGACTGCAGGCAGGCCAGACATGACTGCAGACTCCGGCCCCAGTGACCCAAGCCATGCATCCCGGTCTAAATCTAGTCAAAAACCTGTGTAAATAAGTATGTCTTTAGCCTAGACTTAAAACTTTGGAGAGTGTCTGAGTCTCGAACGAAAGTGGGAAGTTTATTCCATAGTTGGGGGGCCATGTATGAGAGAGCTTTTCTCCCGGCTGTGACTTTTTTAATTTTAGGAACTAAAAGAAGTTCTGCATCCTGCGACTGAAGTAGACGAGTTGGATTGTAATACTCTAAGAGTTCACTCAGATAATGTGGTGCCAGGCCATGTAGAGCTTTATAAGTTATAAGAAGTATTTTGTAATCAATGCGGAATTTGACTGGTAACCAGTGCAGTGATGATAGAACAGGAGTGATATGATCAAATTTTCTAGTTAGAGTTAGCACTCGGGCAGCTGCGTTCTGAACTAACTGAAGTTTATTTATAGATTTACTAGAGCATCCAGTAAGTAAGGCGTTACAGTAATCCAACCTTGAGGTTATAAATACAAGTTTTTCTGCATCATTAAAAGAGAGGATATTTCTAAGTTTAGCGATATTACAGCATTTAGCAGACACCCTTATCCAGAGCGACTTACAATTGATACAGTCTTACAAACCAAGCAATTGTGGGGTAAGGGTCTTGCTCAAGGACCCAACAGTAGCAGCTTGGCAGAGGTGGGATTTGAACCCTGGAACTTCTGGTCCAGAGTCCAGTACCTTACCCGCTAGGCTACCACAGTCCCATATTTCTAAGTTTAGCAATATTATGTAATTGAAAGAAAGCAATTTGAGTGATGCTGCTAATGTGTGCATCAAAGGATAGATCTGAATCGAATGTGACCCCTAAGTTTTTTTACAGATGGACTGGGCAATACTGGACAGCCATCTAGATTTAGGATAGATGTAGCTAACTTGTCTCTCACAGCCTTGGGTCCCACTAATAGAACCTCAGTTTTTAACATCCAATCTTTTATTTCCTTTACACAGTCCTCAATTTTGTTGATTGTAAGGCTGTCATTAGGTTTGGCTGATATGTACAACTGTGTATCATCTGCATAAAAATGGAAACTAATGCCATGTTTACGAACAACTGAGCCTAGTGGCAGCATGTACAGAGAGAATAAAAGCAGGCCAAGCACTGCCCCTGAGGCATGGTATACTTCACTTTTGAGAGCTTAGACCTTAGATTATTTATATGAACAAACTGGTACCGGTCAGTTAAGTAGGATTTAAACCAAGAAAGTGCTGATCCCTTAATACCTACAGTATTTTCTAGTTTGTTTAGTACAACATCATGATCTATAGTGTCAAATGCTGCACAGAACAAGAAAAGAAACACATCCCTTATCTGAGGACATTAGCAAGTCATTTAGTACCCTAATTAATGCTGTTTCAGTACTATGATGGGGCCTGAAGCCAGACTGAAATGTTTCATAAATTTCATTCCTTTGGAGGTAACTGCAGAGCTGCTGATAGACGGCTTTTTCTAAGATTTTGGACAGAAACGGTAGATTTGAAATTGGTCTATAATTACACGTGGGTCAAGATTTGGCTTTTTTAATCAGTGATTTGATAACAGCAGACTTAAAGGATTTGGGCACATAACCAAAGGTAAGGGCTGAATTTAAAATAACTAACAGTGGCTCTACAATAATAGGTATCACTTCTTTGAGTAAATGTGTAGGAATTGGATCTAATAAACCTGTTGATGACTTAGACGAGCTGATCAGTGCGGATAGTTCAGTATTAGCAATTGGGGTAAAAGATTCTAGTCTTGATTTACAGCTAATCAAACAGATGTCTTCACTAGTGCTACATCTGGAATGTTGCTTAATAGTTTGGTGATGTGATGAGCATCGAGTTTTATGCCTAATGCTTTCTATCTTATCATTAAGGAAAGTCATGATATAATTACTGTTAAAATTACAGAACGGGAGAGTCACTTTCTGTTGGGTTTTTTGTTAATTTGGAGACTGTATTAAAGAGAAATCTTGGATTATTCTTATTTTTCTCTATGATTGAGGAGAAGTATGCAGCTTTAGCTTTAGTGAGGGCATTCTTATACTCATGGCATGCTGTCCCTCCAAGAAATCTCAAACACCTACAATTTACTATGTCTCCACTTGCGCTCTAGATGCCGTGTTCTTTGCTTTAAGGTACGGATGTGGTCATTATACCATGGTGCTAGCCTTTTTTCCCTAATGCGTTTGACCCTTGCAGGAGCAATCGTGTCCAGGGTTGAGCGAAGCACACATTCTAATTGGTCATTTACACACTCAAGATGATTGATCTCCGTAGGTGTATTAAATTTCAAGTCTGGTAGGTTTTTAATAAACGCAGCTGGAGTAGCAGATGTGATAGTGCGCTTGGTGTGATAATGAGGCAGAAGGATTTTATTTATTATACATAGCTCAGATACTAAAAGATAGTAATCTGAAATCAAATCACTTTGCGGGAAAACATCAAGGTTATCTATATTGATACCAAATGTTAATATTAGATCTAAAGTATGATTACAGCGGTGGGTTGGTCCCATCACATTCTGAGTGATACCCATGGATTCTAAGATGGATTCGAGAGCAATTCTAAGTGGATCCTGCTCATTGTCAAAGTGAATATTGAAATCACCTTGAATGAAAGCCTTATCTGTTGACAGTAGTAAGCAGGAAAGAAAGTTAGCAAATTCCTGACGAAATTCTGAATAGGGACCAGGAGGATGGTAAATAGTGATAAGCTGAAAAGAGTGTGGTTTTGACTTCCATAACGATTGATCAGTCACATTAAGAATCAGTATTTCAAAAGAATTAGCCTTGTAATGGGATTTAGTTGTAACACTTAGCTCTTTGTCAAAAATTGTGGCTATGCCTCCCCCCCGACCATTAGGACGAGGGCGACTAGCATGACTGTATCCAGGATGTGAGGCTTCATTTAAGGCTAAATATTCATCAGGTCTAATCCAAGTCTCAGTGAGACAGAGAGCGTGTAAGCGTTTATCAGTGATTATTTCATTTACAATCACTGCTTTGTTTGTAAGTGATCTAATGTTAAGTAATCCTAGCTTTAGTCTAATGTTGTTATTTTCTTTGCAGCTATCTGGTTTATACTAATGAAGGTTTATTAAACAGACTTTTGAGAAGCGTTTACGGTTTAGGGTGCAGATGCGGGTAACAGACACAGTTTCAATAATGTGGGTTCGGGTGACGGTGCATGGCTACCAGCATACGTTGGTTAATGCCCGGTCTTCTGGCTCGTCCAAATGTGAGTTTTTGCTTTCAGTAACATTCAACAGCTTCAACTCTGGGATGTTGGTGGGTTTACTCACATTAACTGCTCGCTTCAGATCCTTCCACAACATTTAGATTGGATTAAGGTCGGGACTTTGACTTGGCCATTCCAAAACATTAACTTTATTCTTCTTTAACCATTCTTTGGTATAACGACTTGTGTGCTTAGGGTCGTTGTGTTGCTGCATGACCCACCTTCTCTTGTGATTCAGTTCATGGACAGATGTCCTGACAATTTCCTTTAGAATTCTCTGATATAATTCAGAATTCATTGTTCCGTCAATGATGGTAAGCCGTCCTGGCCCAGATGCAGCAAAACAGGCCCAAACCATGATACTACCACCACCATGTTTCACAGATGGGATAAGGTTCTTATGCTGAAATGCAGTGTTTCCTTTCTCCCAATCATAACGCTTTTCTTTTAAACCAAAAAGTTCTATTTTGGTCTCATCCGTTGACAAAATCATGTGGACAAGCATTCTGGCTTGTCCACATGATTTTGTCAACGGATGAGACCAAACTGCAGACGAGCAGCATTGTTTTTTGTGGAGAGCAGTGGCTTTCTCCTTGCAGCTCTGCCATGCACTCCATTTGTTGTTCAGTGTTCTTCTAATGGTGGACTCATGACCATTGATATTAGCCAATGTGAGAGAGGCTTTCAGTTGCTTAGAAGTTACCCTGGGGTCCTTTGTGACCTATTGCACTATTACACGCCTTTCTCTTGGAGTGATCTTTGTTGGTCGACCACTCCTGGGGAGGGTAACAATGGTCTTGAATATCCTCCATTTGTACACAGTCTGTCTGACTGTGGATTGGTGGAGTCCAAACTCTTTAGAGATGGTTTTGTAACCTTTTCCAGCCTGATGAGCATCAGCAACTCTTTTTCTGAGGTCCTCAGAAATCTTCTTTATTTGTGCCAGTATACACTTCCACAAACGTGTTGTGAAGAGCAGACTTTGATAGATCCTTAATAAAGCAGGGTGCCCACTCACACCTGATTGTCATCCCATTGATTGAAAACACCTGACTCTAATTTCACCTTCAAATTAACTGCTAATCCTAGAGGTTTCCACATACTTTTTTGACACTCACTAATATTTAATATTTTATCATTTTCCTCCATAAATAAATGACGCAAATATAATGTTTTTGTCTCAGTTTGTTTATGGGTTCTCTTTAGTCTACTTTTAGGACTTTGTTGTGAAAAATCTGATTTGTTTTAGATGTGTTGATGATGTGTGACACACACATATGTGCTGGGCCTGATGTATGATGCCTGACACATTGTGTTTTTTAATGGTATTTGGTGTTTAGTTTTGGCTTAAAACTGTATTTTAAAATGGCATAGGGGAACATGCAGGGAGTTATAAGGCACAATAGTTCCCAGTGATAACTTATTTATTCCAAAGTCTCCACTGTTTTTTACCATCAGTAACATTACGTATTTAAAAACTCAGACCCACGTGTTTTGTTGTTCATTGGATGGTTTTGGATAATATAAATAGTTATCAGCAGTGACTACACACAAATAAAAACATTTTATCCAAATCGCACCAGTGATCCTACACTGTTTCTGGTTTTTAATATGTAATGGTTATTTAAGAAAAATGTACTCTAAGGAAAAAAAATTTTTAATTAAAATTTTATTTTAATATTCCTCCTCCATGAGCAGAATAAAATGATTACGATACATTTAGACTTTACTTTCTGTGAGGGAGCTTTTAGAGGTGGCTGTCTAGTTCCTATCAACATCACAATTTTGACTCTAACTTTCTATAGAATGCAGGATTTTATACCAAACCCCTGTGACTAACTGTTTAAATCATCTCAGCCATTTCATTATGAACTGAAAATTCAGTGGGTTCCACTCTAAGAACTGTTCTCTTAGTGTTCACATTGTTATGCAGTGTTTCTATTTACTATGTGTACTTCATTTAGTTAGTACTATTTACTATGGTGGTAAATATTGTTTTGTACATTATGTAACATTGCTTTTTATGTGTGTATGCATTTGTTGCGTAACTGCTGTTATAATGTGTACAATTCAGTTGCACTAATTCTTTTTATACACTAAAAGCTCTGAACCAACTGCATCTGTATGTCTTAGGAGTTTCTCCAGGTGTTAGTAATGCAGCTTTCAACTAGACATGGATAAGAAATAAAGATCTCAGTGGTGTCTTATGTTTCTTACTTTGATCTCTTTTATGTCTGAATAGAAGCTTATTCTCCTTAAAGGTTCATATAAGACATAAATGAGAAACATATGCGACATAATTCAGCAGTAAATGAGTCTAGAATGAGATCTCATCTTTTTCTCCTTTGTCTCTCCAATGTATTACAAATTATGTCTCATCTGTTTCTCCTTGTTTCTCCTAAGGGGGTTTAGGAGAAATAAATGAGAAATAGGTAAGCCTTGTTGAGACAAAATTAAGATCTTATCTATTTCTCCTATATGTCTCCTGAGACATAGAAAAGACGATCTTGAGAAATACTTTTTTCCTTTGGGGAGTCCTGAATCATGGAAATAACTTAATGGCCTGGGTAGAGTTTTCTTCTGTTTAGAGCATCTGACATTTTGAAAAGCGTCTAAAATTGCCCAAGTAACACTCTTGACATAGGCCATTTTATTACAGGGGTAGAATCACATGATCTGTTAAACTAAGGACATCAGCGATTTTACCAGAGGTGGGCAGCATGGTGAGGAGGTGACTCGAGTGACGATACGCAGACCTGATAAATGGCCTGAACGCTGATTTTGGCTGCTATGTTAAAAAGAATATAAATACTTTAATATTTAATATAATGTTAGACGTAATATTATACTCAAACCATTCGGGGCATGAGCCCAGGTAAAATGACCTGGCAACGTCCCTGATTATAAACTGTCTCCACACATTTGCAAATGTACGTATACAGGGATGTACAGTGCAACGTGATAGAATAAATTCATTGCGCATTGATAATAAAATCACACATTCTTTGAAATATGTAACGACCAATTGTACCCTTCCAACATATTTAAGTATGTATGTATGATATTAAGCCAGTATACACTAATTCAGTATAAATCAGTGATGAAACTGGTCGAATTTGCTTCAAGAACTCATACTTTTTGCATTTCCGGCTGTACGTGGATGGGATCTTTGCATTTTAAGCCAGATTGTAAATATCAACACAACACTGCCATCTAGTGTGCGCTTACCCAGGTACAGTCTGCATTCGTTGTTTTGTGCAGTGCTTCAATTACAGAATGAAGAACTGGATGTTCTAGTTGTGTTCTATTTATTTAGGAGCTTCGTTGATTATTTATGATTTGCATTATTCTAATTGATATCAAATCCGATTTATCAGTTTGGTTGGTACTAGAGGTGCAGGCTACATTGTGCGGTATTCCTCAGACCTCATTTGTGATATCATTACAAATGCAAACACTTAGAATAAGGCATTGTAACCAATTTTTTTGTTTGTTTATTTATGTATTCACATCACATCAGCATCAATGGCTATTCATGACATTATATTGATATTAGTCAGACACACTCACAACGGGGGCATTTAATCTAATGCATGTCTTTGCAAAAGGGGAGGAAACCAGAGTGCCAGGAGTAAGCCCACCTAAACACGGGGAGGACATGCAAACTCCATGCAGACGGAGTCTGGGATTAGGACTGAACCAGGGATCTCAAGTGCTGTGTAGTGACTGTGCTAACCACTTTCGCCAATGTTTAATTAAACAAAAACTGGACTCTATGGCTACAACCACCAAAGGGTTATCTGGGATGAATTAGGACAGAGATTATGAGCCAGGCCCTCTCGTCCAGCCCCGCCTGTATGGAGTTTGTATGTCCTCCCCATGTCTGTGTGACTTTACTCTGAGTGCTCCGGTTTTCTCCCCCATTTCAAAGACATACACTAGGTTAATTGATATCGCTAAATTGGCCCGATTTGAGTATGAATGACTAGTTTCGATGTAACTTTCTGTATTGATGTAACCTTGTGTCTGTTGTAAATAATCATTTATGCTGAACGTGACATTAAATAAACCAAACAAAGAAAGAAAAAATACTTAAAAAAACACTCATTTACTCACTATCTATATTGATCCAATTCAGGCTCACTGGGGGACATGTTTTTCACATGTGGGAGGAAACCAGAGTATGGGGAATACTCTCACTACCTGTTATAAAATGCAGGGGGATTTCATTTTGTTGTTAAAAAATGAAAGAGATTTCATTTTAAAAATGAATGAGAAAAGCAAAATCTTCAAATACAGGGATGATGATTTTGTATAATACTCTTTGACAAAAAAATAACGTACCCAGATAGAAATGTCAGATTGCTGCAAAACTTGCAGTTTTGTCTCATTTTACATGTAATTGATTACAGATTTGGTCTGATTAGACACTGGATCTTGCCACAAGAGGGCGTAAAAGTGCTCTAGAAAAATGCTCTCAGAGGTGAGAGATCGTTGACTGTTAGACATGCCTCTACGATGCACTGAAAGACATTTTCCCCAGTTGACAAACTTTGAGAGGGGGTGCATCATTGGACGGAGAGAAGCATAATGGTCAATTTGACAAACTGCCCGCCATCTAGGCAATTCTGACCTGGCAATTTATGAGACCATCTGGGCTGCCAGTTTTAGCCACCTATGAGTGTGCAGGATCAACAAACCTAGCTGCAACATCTGTGGGCAAATATACTGCAGGATGCCTGTATACCTTAATGCCCAATCATATCTCATCTTGTATCCAGGCTAGAGGCAACCTAACAAGCTAGTACTCGAGCCTCCTTCCAATTGTACAGTTTTCCCAACAAACGTATTCTTTCGCTATAATATTGCAATCACTTACATATATCATCATTACATCCATACATATTAAGTTCCATTCGATTCCAACAAAAGGCTGTGACAGTATAAAAATAGAAATTAATTATGTTTACTTTTACTTACATTGATATATCATGTTTTGTCATGTAATGGTGTTGTTTCAAACCGGTGAAGTCAAAAGGTACTTATAATCATGATTTGGTCAAAAACAGTCTTTGAGGGGCAAAGATTTATTGAAATGTTTAAGAACAACATTGCTCAAGGAATCTCGGTGCATAACAGCCCTGATCTCTGATCCTTCTGATGGCAATGCATCAAGAACCGTCATTCAATAGCCGATAGAACCACATGGGCAAGGGACTACTTTATCAAACCTTTGTAAAGCGCTAAAATGCTGAGTTACATTCACAAATGCCACTTTAAACTTTACTGTGAAAATAGTAGCCTTATGTTATCCATGTTCAGACATGTCAACATTGACTCTGGAGTCATCTGGGATGGACCATTACACAGTGGAAACCTGCACTGTGGTCAGATGAATAAGTATTCCAGATCTTCTTTGGAAAAATGAAAGTTATGGGCTCTGGACCGAAGACGAACTGGACCATCCAGACTTGGTTGTGTCAGTGCCCTTGGCAAAGGTTACTTACACTTCTGTGATGGCAGCATGAATATAGAAAAATACACTGAGATATCAGCATAACATATGCTGCCTTCAAGACGAAGCTCTTATTAGAAAGGCATGGCTGTGGAAGAAGATTGTAAAATAATGCAAAATCTTTCTAAAATATTGAATTGTATCAAGATTAATGAATAATATAGACACTTTGGTGCATACTTGACTACTGCATTTGAATTAAATTCAAGAGTAAGTCTGATTTCTTGTGTTAAAGCAATGGCCTGTAATTAAATTTTTTTCATACTCTCACTCTAGCATCTTGTAGTTCAGGTAGTGAGCTTTTGTACAGTCACTTCAACACTCACTTTGAGTATTAGTGGAATATTTTATTCACCTTCAGTTGCAGCTACTAGTGGAATAATTTAGTTTCCTAAACAAAGATTAGACCTAATCCTATACCAACTAATTAAATGACTTTTAATGTTAACTCACTATTATTTTTCAATAAACTGGATATGGTTTAAAAATTGATTTCCATCCTGTGCTTTTGTTTCTTGTGTTGCATGGTATGATTAAATACTGAAAAAACCCCAATATTAAATACAGAGAGAAATTCTGTGGATTCGCTCTTCATAAATATTTGATCATGCGTTATTTCTGATTACAATCTTGCTTATAAATTTGTTCAGATGATGCATGCTGCAAATTGAAATGTTTACTTTACGTACTCCAGACATACTGTATGTTATGAAACCCACTTTGGGCATATGGAGTGTGTAGTATATTGATAGTGAAATGTGTAGGGGACACATTTGATACTATGAATCAAAGCCCACCCGTTCCCCAAAAGTATTAACCAGCTACAAGCTGTGTCCACTGTAGCTAAGACAGTAACAAACTGCATGTATTGTGGTGTTTAACAACATTTGTGGAATCACAATAAACAGCAAACAAATTTAAAAAATGCATTAATATATGTACTGCTGTTTATTGTTAGACAAATCCATTAAAAGGTCAGTGTATGCTGAAACGAGGTGACAAAAACATTTTGACAATGAGCTTTACAGGACAGATAAGACTAAACATTAACGTTCGGCAGTGAGTCTGTGTCTCAAACTACACACTACGAAACTTTGCACACTGCACTACACTACTGAAAGCACTTATAACAGTGCTGTACTATTTTTACATACTATTTAGTGCGGAAGTATGTAGTTTTGGATTCGCTCAGACACTAATGTTTGACGTTTCAGAGTGCTTTCTTTTTTGCAGTTAATGTTTACATTAGTTATACCAAAACTTTCCTAGTATTTGACCATAAGACGCTATACACGAGCCGTTTTCACCCAGCACATAGCGTTCAACTGATTTTCTGCCACACCGCGCTAATGTTCCCTCAGTGTCACGCTTTCAAAATAAAAGTTAAGCACACACGCGCGCGCGCGCACGCACACACACACACACGGTTCGAACTTGTAGATGCAAAGTCAGAGACAAGAGCTCGTCTGTTGCTGCACAGTTTGTGTAAGTCATCCTCTAATCCTTCATCAGTGCTCACAGGATGCTGGTGGCTGGACATTTTTGGTTGGAGGACTATTTTAAGTACAATAGTAACACTGAGGTGTTTAAAACTCCAGCAGCACTGCTGTGTCTGATCCACTCATATATCAGGCACACACAAACACACCACCATCATTGTTACTGCTATGCTGAGAATGATCCACCACCCAAATAGTACCTGATCTGTGCTGTTCCTGTGCTGGTCCTGACCATTAGAGAACAGAGTAAAGGAACAAAGTATGTAGGGAAACAGATGGACTACAGTCTGTAATTGTAGACATATATGGTAAGTGGAACTTATATATATATATAAAAAGTATTTAGTCAGCCACTGATTGTGCAAGCTCTCCTACTTAGAAAAATGAGAGAGGTCTGTAATTTTCATCATAGCTACACTTCAACTCTGAGAGACAAAATGAGAAAAAAAAAATCAGGAAATCACATTGTAGGATTTTTTAAGAATTGAATTGTAATTGTGGTAGAAAATAAGTATTTGGTCAATACATTTGGTTCAACTCAATACTTTGTAGCATAACATTTGTTGCCAATGACAGAGGTCAAACGTTTCCTGTAAGTCTTCACCAGGTTTGCACAAACTGTAGCTGGTATTTTCACCAATTCCTCCATGCAGATCTCCTCTAGAGCAGTGATGTTTTGGGATTGTCGCTGGGCAACACGGACTTTCAACTCCCTCTACAAATTTTCTATGGGGTTGAGGTCTGGAGACTGGCTAGGCCACTCCAGGACCTTGAAATGCTTTTTATGGAGCCACTCCTTCGTTGCCCGAGCGGTGTGTTTGGAATCATTGTCATGCTGGAAGACCCAGCCACGTTCCATCTTCAATGCTCTCACTGATGGAAGGAGGTTTTGGCTTAAAATCTCACGATAAATGAACCCGTTCATTCTTCCCTTAACACGGATCAGTCGTCCTGTCCCCTTTGCGGAAAAACAGCCCCAAAGCATGAGGTTTCCACGTCCATGCTTCACAGTAGGTATGGTGCAACTCAGAATTCTTCTTCCTCCAAACACGACCAGTTGAGTTTTTACCAAAAAGTTCTATTTTGGTTACATCTGACCACATGATATTCTCCCAATCCTCTTCTGGATCATCCATATGCTCTCTGGCAAAACTTCAGATGGGCCTGGGACATGTACTGGCTTAAGCAGGGGGACACGCCTGGCACTGCAAGATCTGAGTCCCTCTCTGCGTAGTGTGTTATTGATGGTAGCCTTTGTTACTTTGGTCCTAGCTCTCTGCAGGTCATTCATCAGGTCCCTCCGTGTAGTTCTGGGATTTTTGCTCACCATTCTCATGATCATTTTGACCCCATGGGATGAGATCTTGCGTGGAGCCCCAGATCGAGGGAGATTATCAATGGCCTTGTATGTCTTACAATTGCTCCAACAGTTGATTTATTCACACCAACCTGCTTGTCTATTGTAGATTCACTCTTCCCAGTCTGGTGCAGGTCTTCAATTTTCTTCCTGGTGTCCTACGACAGCTCTTTGGTCTTGGCCATGGTTGAGTTTGGAGTCTGACTGTTTGAGGCTGTGGACAGGTGTCTTTTATACAGATAACGAGGTCTGACTATGTGAAATGGAGCATAAAATCAAACACAGAGCTATGGAATCTTAGACAACAGACAAACTTTGTTACCACAGTGGTCTTTGCCAGGTACACTTGAACCAGGTGATCTTAATGTTTTGGCTGATTAGTGTAATTTCACCATTATACAGTGGGGTAAAAAAGTATTTATTCAGCCACTGATTGTGCAAGTTCTCCGACTTAGAAAGATGAGAGCGGTCTGTAATTTTCATCATAGGTACACTTCAACTATGAGAGACAAAATGAGAAAAAAAATCCAGGAAATCACATTGTAGGATTTTTAAAGAATTTAATTGTAAATCATGGTGGAAAATAAGTATTTGGTTACCCACAAACAAGCAAGATTTCTGGCTTTCTGTACCTTCTTCTTTAGGAAGCTCTTCTGTCCTCCACTCATTACCTGTATTAATGGCACCCGATTGTCCTCATTATCAGTATAAAAGACTACTGTCCACAGCCTCAAACAGTCAGACTCCAAACTCAAGACCAAAGAGCTGTCAAAGGACACCAGGACGAAAATTGTAGACCTCCACCAGGCTGGGAAAAGTGAATCTACGATAGGCAAGCAGGTTGGTGTGAATAAATCAACTGTAGGATCAATTGTAAGAAAATGGAAGACATAGAAGATCATTGATAATCTCCCTCGATCTGGGGCGCCATGCAAGATCTCATCCCGTGGGGTCAAAATGATCATGAGAATGGTCAGCAAAAATCCCAGAATTACACTGAGGGACCTGATGATTGACCTGCAGAGAGCTGGGACCAAAGTAACAAAGGCTACTATCAGTAACACACTACGCCGAGAGGGACTCGGATCCTGCAGTGCAAGGCGTGTCCCCCTGCTTAAGCCAGTACATGTCCAGGCCCGTCTGATGTTTGCCAGAGAGCATATGGATGATCCAGAAGAGGATTGGGAGAATATCATGTGGTCAGATGAAACCAAAATAGAACTTTTTGGTAAAAACTCAACTGGTCGTGTTTGAATGCTGAGTTGCATCCCAAGAACACCATACCTACTGTGAAGCATGGGGGCGGAAACATCATGCTTTGGGGCTGTTTTTCTGCAAAGGGGACAGGACGACTGATCCGTGTTAACAGAAAAATGAACGGGGCCATGTATCGTGAGATTTTAAGCCAAAACCTCCCTCCATCAGTTAGAGCATGGAATATGGCTGGGTCTTCCAGAATGACAATGATCCCAAACACACCGCTCGGGCAATGAAGGAGTGGCTCCGTAAAAAGCATTTCAAGGTCCTGGAGTGGCCTAGCCAGTCTCCAGACCTCAACCCCATATAAAATTTGTGGAGGGAGTTGAAAGTCCGTGTTGCCCCAAAACATCACTGCTCTAGAGGAGATCTGCATGGAGGAATTGGTCAACATCCACAGTGTGTGCAAACCTGGTGAAGACTTACAGGAAACGTTTGCCAACAAAGGTTGTTATAAAGTATTGAGTTGAATTTTTGTTATTGAGCAAATACTTATTTTCCACCATAATTTACAATTAAATTCTTTAAAAATCCTACATTGTGATTTCCTGGATTTATTTTCTCATTTTGTCTCTAATAGTTGAAGTGTACCTATGATGAAAATTACAGACCTCTCTCATCTTTCTAAGTAGGAGATCTTGCACAATCAGTGGCTGACTAAATACTTTTTTGCCCCACTGTATGCCAGGACTTAATATTTGCTGTTAAGCAAATAACAGATAACAGCAACACATGTTAAGCTCAGGGATATATTAAACAGTAAGTGAACAGTCTGTTTACATAATTGGTGTGTTGCATATGGGAGAAACCTGTCCATGCCTACAATAGAGCTTGTGAATGTCAGAGCAATGGAAGAAGGTTGTCTGGACTGACAACCCCAAATCAGAAAAGATTTGGGCAGTATGGAAAAAACACAGTGTTCCTTACATTTAATTTGACTTTTATTTCATTGCAGACAGTAGTGGAAGGAATTTGCATATTTCTCCCTCTACAGTGCAAAATATTATTAAACGATTCAAGTAATCTGGAAGAATTTCAGTCCCTAAAGTGCAAGGTCGCAAGCCTGTCAGCAAGTCCAAAAGCCAGGGAAAGTAGTAATGCAGAAAAGTACATATTTTTCAAGGGATGTCCCTGCATTTTTCACCATGCCAATGCAAAACAAGGCAAATCAGCAAAGTTAGGACTGAAATATACAAAACCCATCCAATCTTTCTTTGAGGAACATTATTAAACATTTCAATCATTTCCTCAAACATTTGTTGACAAACTGGAGCTCTTCTGCTCATATTTGTTCCTCAAATTTGTTCTCAGCCTTTTCTGGATACTGCTTTTGTACCAAATCATGATTATAATCACCTGTTGTAAATCACGTTTTTGTTATTTATTTCATTACATTACTAGCCCTAAGTTGTCCTAATTGGGGTTGTACGTCTGCCTGTGAATCAAAACTGTCCTTCCAGTATTGTGCCACCCAAGTTCATTTCAGTAAGATACAGTATTAGGTGTTCAAATGACCCTGAAGCTAGCAGATTTTGATATATGGACTGTAAACATTACACATTCAACACAAACCACTATGCAGGTCACATGCACACACGCACCCACTGTGGGATAGTCTGTAGCATGAGGAGTGATAGGATAAGGTGCTGTGGCAGCAGCAGGAACAATGAGACTAGTATTTTGAAATGACGGATAAACAGAGACTAAAATAACCTAGTCGTTAGTAGCTTCACGCTGACCTGAGCTCGTTTACAACAAAGAAGAGAGAAGGAAGGCGAATTTGGGTTTTGAGTGTAACAGATCGTTAAGCGGGCCGGTCCCCGAGTGATTCGGATCGGCAGTGCGGTCGGAACGGCGGCTGTATTTCTGACAACCAGGTAAATTTCATTCTCAGTCTTTTCTGCAATTTATTTAGCGTGGCAGTCCGTTAGACGAAGTGCCTGGCAGTGTTAGCGCTGTAACAGTCATGCGCTTGTTTGTTTTACCGTTTGTTGACAACAAACACAGATCCAATACATGACAGCACAAGAGCGTGTTACGTTACCGCTCTCTCCGCCAAGGCCAGCTAATGTTAGTAAACAAGCTGGGATCAGTTTCCTAAAGCGTCGCGGCGTAAACATGACTGTTATCGATTACCATATAAAAACTCCTCTAATACCGTCTGCTCCAATCTTAACTTCGCCATGCTTTGGGAAATTTGGCCCTAAACTACTAGCACGCTCGCTAGCCATACTAGCTAGGTTATTTAGTCCACCTGGTTCTTGTACCAGTTAGCTAGCCTAATTATTTTACTTTTATTTCAATAACCACGCTAGCTACCCAGGTCATTATTGATTAAAAAGGCGTAACGGATACGTTGTTTTGTTGGCTAGAAACATATTAACGCTAGTTGACTTCCAGAAACCCAAACATGGTTCAGCCTGAAGCGAGCCGAACGGCTTTCGCTCGGGTTGCGTCGCAAACCTCATGTTAGATACTAACTAGTGTGAAACGTCTCGATTCAGTCTGTTCTGATTTGGTGTGCTATGTAGTACGGCTGTGCGCGGATTGAGACGCAGCCTTAGTAACGCCAACTAGCTGCTGTGATGCGGGTCAGTGTCGGAAGGTAGGCTAACTGGAAATGTAAATACTGCTTGGATGTTACTAGGATAGGTACGGGGAAAATGAAAGGTTGGATACCTTAATAAGAGAATGTATGAAGAAACCAATGATCATGCGTTTCTCTGTTGGTGGTTTTCACGGTATTCATTTGTTAACGTGTTTTCTAGCTGTTGAGCGTCCTTTCGCTGCACGTGTAACTGATCCTGTTCCTAAGGAAAAGTACCAGTGTTCAGTTGTTTAATAAGGTGTGGTTGCCAAACAAGATCCTCTTTGCTGCCATGTCTGTGGAGAGCTGAGCATGTACACACACATGGCCCAGCCCCTTCTAGGAAATGCACATCTAGCTATAAACAGCGCGGATGAGCGGAAGGACTCCAGAGTCCACCATTACAAACATTAGTCCAGATCGGTGCATGTGCATCCATTAAAACGGGCAAAGTAAAGTACCCTACTCTCGGGCCTTTCTGGTTAGCTTGCTATCTTTGAGCTTGGTTTGAGCCATGTCTGGCTATTCTGCCTCTCCATGGTAACTACTACTTGAACGCCTGATCTGGTTAAGGATTAGAGATCAATAACACCTGTTCAACCAATCAGCTTCCAAATACCGTGCACTTACAATGGCGTCACACTTTCTTTGATCTGCAAGTGCAGATTGTGTAGGGAAAAGTATTCAAAGATTGGAAAAATTTTCAGCAGGTTACAGTCTGTCACACTGCAAAAATTGTTCAGGAATGGTTTGAGGATCATGACAAAGAGTGCTGGGTGTTGTCTTGGCCTCCAAATTCCCCAGCTCTCAATCTGATTGAGCATCTGTGTGATGTGCTGGACAAACAAGTCCCAACCAATAAAGACCCCACCTTTAAACTTAACAGGACTCAGGATCTGTAGCTAAGGTCTTGGTACCAGAAACCATGGGACACAATGAGTATCCATGAAAGGCTGAGTCTCTGAGGAGCAGAGATGGGCCGATGATCTTCAGTTTGTCAATGAATGAGAAAATATTGAAATGTTTAAAAGCAGTGTTCCTCAAAGAAATACTGGAAAGGTTTTGCATATATTTCCCTCTACAGTGCGTAATATCATTAAGCAATTCAGGGAATCTGGAAGAATTTCAGTGCATAAAGGGCAAGAGCAAAAGCTTAAACTGACGATCCGTGCTCTGTGGTTCCACAGATGCCACTGCATCAAGACCTGTCATTCATCAATAGCTGATCGAACCACATGGGCAATGGACTACTTTATCAAACCTTTATTGAGTACTAGAATATGGAGTTAGAATCATAAATGCTTTTTAAAACTTTACTGTGCAAAAATAAGCCTTATGTTAACCATGTCCAGAAGTGGCATTAACTTCTCTGGGCTCAGAGGCATCTGGGATGGACCATTACACAGTGGAAATGTATATTGTGAACAGACCCAATCAGTATTACAGAAGAAGAAATGGAGGCTGTCTGCTCTGGACCAAAGACAAAAAGGACCCTCCAGACTATTATCAGCAACAAGTCCAAAAGCCAGGGTCTATCATGGTATGGGGTTGTGTGAGTGCCCTTGGCAAAGGTCATTTTCAGTTCTGTGATGGGAGCATTAAAGCAGAAAAGTACAATGAGATTTTAGAGCAACATTAATAATGACATCTTTCACAGGGACGTCCATGCATTTATTTATCAGCAAGACGATGCATAACAAGTCAAATCAGAAAAAATTAGGACTGAAATATGTAAATCCCCCACTTTTTTTTGAGGAACATCGTTTTAAACATTTCCATAATTTTCTCACATTTGCTGACCACTGGAGAACATCTTTACTCCTCAGAGAGATGTTTTTTTTTTGTGTGGACACTACTTTTGTACAAAATCACTTTTATAATCACTTGTTGACATCACCTGTTTGAAATCACACCATAACTTAATTTTTTTGTACCCCATTGCTAGCCATTTGCCCCTGTTCCAACTTTTTTTGGAATGTGTTGCAGGCCTGAAATGCAGGAATAAATGTTTGTTAACAAAGAAAATGAAGTTGATCAGACAAAACATTAAATATCCTGGCTTCATACTGTCTGCTATGATATAAAAGTCATATATTTGCATTTTCCATACCGTCCCAACTTTCTCCCGATTTGGGGTTGTAAATAATATAAGTAATATGTTCTAGTTAATACGATCACAAAGCACAGGACACGCACTATAGTTACCTGCTAAAGTGGCTGAGGTAAACACTGGATGTATTTGGAGCATGTGAAAATGGATAGATTTCACCATCCCCTTTTTGGTTTTAGAACTTCTACAGCTGTGTCAGCTCTTATAGTTCCTCTGTTTCAATGTTGTCAAACTATTCTGGCTTCCCATGGTGGTATTTTATTTTAGCAGATCTATAGATTAACAGCAAGCATCCTGTTTTAAGCTAGCTTATCCTGGTTAGGGTTGCCGAGCAGGGTCTGGAGCCTAAACTGGAATTTACTGGGTGCAGGCAGTCAGTCAGTCTACTGGGCACCAATCTATTGCAGGGTTCTGTAAATACAGAACCTTCATATTATAAGCCCCTCACTGGATTTGCACACAAAATACATATCCAATGCCCAAAATGATTGAAAAATGTGGAACTGTGGTGGCGAAGCTCATAAGGTGGACCTGAAGGGTTCCTTAAGCAAGGCCTTTGTCTACAATAGATTGGATTGTAAGAAAATCACTCAGGGTAAGGGCATCTACTAAAATGACTAAATGTAAAGACAAATCTCTGCAGAGTCCTGTGATGTACTCATCAGGGCATGCTTATGCCTGTTTTGTGGGATTGTGGTGGTCTAGTAGTTAAGATACTGGGCTGTGCACTACAGTCGTATGAAAAAGTTTGGGCACCCCTGATAATTTTCATGATTTTTCTTTATAAATCATTGGTTGTCCAGCTCAGCAATTTCAGGTAAATATATCATATAGCAGATGAACACCGTGATATTTGAGAAATGAAATTAAGTTTTATAGGTTTTATTACAGAAAGTGTGCAGGAGTAATTATTCAAACAAAAATAGGCAGGTGCATAAATTTGGGCACCCTTGTCATTTGAATACCTTAGCACTCAATTATTGGAACACAAAATTTTGTTTTGTAAGCTCATTGACCCTTGATCTAAATACACAAGTGAATCCAACTATGAGAAGTGTTAAGGTGGCCAATTGGAAGTTTTTCTCCTCTTTGCATCTTTCTCTGAAAGCCTCAAAAACAACTCTCAAAATGCCTGAAAACAAAGGTTATTCAACATCATGGTTCAGGGGAAGGATACAAAAAGCTATCTCAGAGATTTCAGCTGTCAGTTTCCACTGTGAGGAACAGTGAGGCAATGGAAGACCACAGGCACAGTTCTAGTTAAGGAACTCCCGAAGTGGCAGACCAAGAAAAATCTCAGATAGGCAGATGCAAAGGATGGTGAGAACAGTCATAGTCAAGCCACAGACCAGGTCCAAACACCTACAACCTCATCTTGCTGCAGATGGTGTCACTGTGCATCGTTCAACTATTCAGAGCAGTTTGCACAAGGAGAGGCTGTATGGGAGAGTAATGCAGAAGAAGCCTTTTCTGCAGACACGCCACAAACAGAGTCACTTGAGGTGTGCTACAGCACATTTGGACAATCCAGCTTCATTTTGGAATAAAGTGCAGTGTACTGATGAAACTAAAATGGAGTTATTTGGACATAACAATAAGCGATATGCATGGTGGAAAAAGAACACAGCATTCCCAAGACAAACACTTGCTACCCACAGTAAAATTTGGTGGTGGTTCCATCATGCTGTGGGGCTGTGTGGCCAGTGCAGGTACAGGCAATCTTGAGGGTCGCATGGATTCCAGTTAATATCAGCAGACTCTTGAGAACAATGTTCAAGAATCAGTGACAAAGTTGAACTTGCACCGAGGCCAACGACCCCAAACCCTGCTCAAAATCTACCAAGGCATTCATGCAGAGGAACCAGTACAACGTTCTGGAATGGCCATCTCAGTCCCCAGACATGAATATTACTGAAAATCTGTGTTGTGATTTAAAGTGGGCTGTCCATGCTCGGAAACCATCAAACCTGACTGAACTGGAGATGTTTTCTATAGAAGAATGGTCCAAAGCACCTTCAACCAGAACCCAGACTGAAAGCTGTAGGAAGCGTTTAGAGGCTGTTATTTCTACAAAAGGTGGATCTACTAGATATTGATGGAATTTTTCTGTTGGGGTGCCCAAATTTATGCACCTGCCTAATTTTGTTTGAATAATTACTGCACACTTTCTGTAAATCCTATAAACTTCATTTCACTTCTCAAATATCACTGTGTTCATCTGCTATATGATATATTTAACTCAAGTTGCTGATCTGAACAACCAATGATTTATAAACTAAAATCATGAAAATTATCAGGGGTGCCCAAACTTTTTCATACGACTGTATGTTGGGTTCAGTGGCAACCTAACAGAAGTGGGATTTGTATCTTGGACCTTCTGCCTTCTGGTCCATAGCCCAGTATCTTAACTGCTAGATCACCACAGGATTTTTACTTACAATAGATTTAAATGGGAAGAAAAAAGCTTAACATAAAAGGATTACTTTTGAAGTGGAAATGTAAACTATAAAGATATACTTTTATACTCAAACATTTGGCACATTTTTTTTTCACCATGTTTGGAATCAAAACTTTGAATCGATAAGCAGCCCTTAACCCTTAATTACTCTGATAATGTTGGATCGTTGCTAATGTTGCTAGCGTTGGGTATCGTATGCATTTTATCGATCCCGATTCTGGTTATCGGTTTCAAATTTAGATTCCAAAATGGTGAAAAAAAGTGCAAAATGTTTAATTATGAAGTATATCTTTTTTTTTTGTGTTCTATTTCACATTCAAAAGTAATCATTTTTACGTTAAGCTTTTTTCTTCCCATTTAAACCTATTATAAGTAAATAGCTTAACGTGGCTTAATGTACTAAAGCAGTGACCTAGGAACACCAAACGTCTCTCAATTACTACTGGTCAGAAGTACTCTCTTCTGCTGAAATGACGAACATGTGGTCCAGAGGTAAAGTGATAATTTTTATGTTAAGTATTGTACTGTAGGTTTAAATGGGAAGAAAAAAAAAAGCTTGGTGTAAAATGACTACTTTCCCTTTGGACCACATGCTCATCATTTCAGCAGTAGAGAGTATTATGACCAGTAGTAATTAAGAGAAGTTTATTTTTCTAAGGTCATTGTTTTAGGACATTGAACCATTTTAAGCTTTGTTCATAAACAGTAGACTCTCCTGGCTAATGCAGCATTTGGGCTAACAGACCACAGACAGTTGAACACTGTACACTGCTGTAGCTCAATAACATGCTGGTGCTTTAGATGTTGGAGGTGGAGCCTCCTTTATAGCAGATCAACTTTCCCCACATATTGCATTTAGCCTTTTTTTTTCTCTCAAAGTGGAGCCAAACGTATGAGCGCTAAAACAAAACCATGTGAAGACGTATATGATTACATGATGCACTGGTCGAAATTCTGTTTTTTTTTTTTTTTTTAGATGGGTACCCAGTTTTTGGAATTTTGGAATGTTAACCAACAATAGCATCTACTAAATGTAAATGAAAAATACCGTCATGCCCTTGTATCTGAATGATTCCAGAAAACAGTTTGCCTAGTGGACATTTGGACAGCCTGTGCCTATTAAAATTTTCTGATGTGAAACTTCCTACATTGTTCTGACATATTTGATGTCAGCACACATTGTGTATATGCGTGCGTGCGTGCGTGTGAGTGTTTGTCCACAGGTTTCTGCCTAGCAAATGTTGCTTGTGTATGTCCCCAAATAAAAAGAGTAAAAAATTTTCCTAAAGTTCCAGTATAAAATATACAGGTCTTGCCTTGTAACTTACCACTTGGTGTAGGTAGAGCAAAGATGCTGTTGTGAACGCCATCTACTTCCACAATGCTACACCAACTCACATCAGAGTGAATTTTTGGAATTTGCTGTAGAGGGAGCTTAGTGGGTTAGAGTATTAGAGCCCCTGTAGATGTAATGGGAAATGTAGCTGGATGCATAGTTCAGAATGGGAATGTCAGAGCCCCAGATACCATGAACTGATTATAAAATGATGGAAGAATTAAAAAGTTAGTTTTTCTTAACTTTCTTAATGTTGATGTTTATTATTTTTATTCACCCAAGAAACCAATTTTACCAGGTGCCTTCTTAGTTTGCGTGGCATTAATAGCAGCAGTAATGTCATCCAAACTTAAGGGAGAATCGAGATCCTCTGTGATCGTAAAATCTACAGTCAGAAACACCAGGCTGTCAGAAAAGAGACCTCTCTGTATGATCTGATATAGACTCTGATTGATAGAGATTAAAGTAAAAAGACTTAAAATGCATTAGTAGATATTGAATCTGAACACAGCAAAAATTTAGAAGAATCCTTAATTTGGAAAATTGACTGATGCAGTCTGTCTTTTTAACTGATGAGCCAGAAGTCTAGACAGCTTATCACCATTCCCATAGTAATTGCTACGTGCACGCAACAACACTTTTTCTGCCTCAGTTGTGGTTATGAGATCAATTTCAGCCTGTAAATCGAGTCGGCGTTTGAATAAAGCAGGAGTTGGATTAACCGAATTAATGTTACCAAGTCCATAATTTTTGTCATTAGATCCTGTAGCTTGAGTTTGAGTTCCATTTGTGTGCTGTCTAAGAAATAGTTTGTCCATGTAAGCTTTTAGAGATTCCTATACAAGAAGAAATAGTGCCACTCTTAATAATAGCGATAAAATCATCGGTAGAGGACAAAATGTATTCAAGGTATTAAATGCATCATCTGACAATAATAACAGGTTGAATCTCCAAGCTGCTGTGATTAAAGGTCAGTTTGAAAATTTTAGATTTGAAGTGAGAAGGCCAGACAGATCCACAGTGACATCGCTTTTAAAGTCATGTCGTCTGCCATTGTGTGTTACTCAAAGCTGCGCTCGGCAAAAGAGGCTATGTTGAACGGCTTCTGTGATTTATCCAATGCAAATGCCACCTTAAGGAGCTCAGAAGGTAGTGAGTGAAAATGAGTCACCCTCAAGGACTCCCAACAGTTTGGATGTTTGACATTGAAATATTGACTTCAAATCATCGCATCTCGTTTTCATCGCTAATTGTTTAGTTAGGAACTCCATATTAGCCTGCAATGCCACTATCATATGTACATGTGGATAGGGAATGCTCAACATTGACATTTGTGAACTTTAAAGTGACAATTTCAGACCTTAATTTGTACGTCGATGACCACTATGTATGCTACAAAGGGAAATGCATGCCAGCTACTGAAAGGAAACTCCAATTGGCTAGAAACAACATTCTGTGGAGGACCACCCAAAATGGTTTCAAATTCTCCAAATCCAAAACAACCTGCAACGACTTCTGCCAGCTGCGATCCCTAGCCCATCCAACCTAGCCCAGACTGTTTTCGAGAACTGATTTCCAAACCGGCAGAACTAGATATCAACATGGACTCTCTAGCCCAGACCTTCAGGACAATACCCCCATGGGACACCAGAAATCATACTCGGACTCGCCAAAAACATAAACAAAATACTCACCCAACTGAATACCACAGACTGTTCCTAGAAATCAGAGAATGCTATCCACATCATATGACGATCTACACAGACGGCTCTAAAACCAAAACAAGGGTCACAGCAGCAGTCTCATCCACAAACTACCAAAACAGCATATGCTTACGGAACAACAGTTCCATCTTTACTGCGGAAGGACATGCCGTCTTATTGGGACTGGAGTATATCCAAGCAGACAGCCACCAAAAATGCCTCATCTGTATAGATTCAAAATCATGCATAAAAGCTTCGGAATGCCTTGATGCAGACCACCCAACCATTTCTGAAATACTGATCAAGGACAGGAAGTTACGAGAACAGCAGTACATAATTATTTTCCAGTGGATCCCAAGTCGCATCGGAATCCCAGGCAACAACAAAGCAGGACAACGGATGACAAGGTCACCTCATGACCTGCTCCTTCCACAGATGTTTTTCAAGAAATTGCTGCATTCATAAGAATGAAATGGCAAAATGAGTGTGATAGTACACCCAACAGTAAACTACATGAAATCATAGAAAAATTTTACAATAGGACAGACAGTCGCATAAATCATACTATCCTTATAAGATGCCGCATAGGACACTCAAAGCTGACACACAAACACCACCTCACTGGTGAAGACGCCCCAATCTGCCAACTGGGTAAAGACCCACTAATCATCAAACACGTCCTAATAGACTGAGCATACAAAGATGTACGTTCTTCATCGTCAACAACATAAAGGACTTCTTTAACACTATTTCACCAGGAAAACTGTTAAACTTTTTATCACACAAGTGTAAAACACCTTTTTTTGGCTTGAATGTTTATATATGACTAGTGTTAATGTAAACTTGTGTATAGCTGTAAGCTTGTGTGTGTGTCGCTGAAATGGACTGATGCTGATAGCGATGTTAAATCAGTCAGACCTTAATGTGACCTCAGTCAAATATTGGAGCATTGTCTTAATCTTAGTATGAAGTTCATCCACACTTATGAGAAACTTTGCTACAAGGGCCTGAACAATCTCAGACCTAGGTTTGGGTGTCGCTTGAATTTTATGAGTTTTGATTCTGCTTATCAATTCCGGTTTTTAACGATTTGATTACAAAATGGTGAAAAACATGCCACATGTTTTTGTATAAAGAATACTTTTAAGTTTTATATTTCTTCTGAGTGATTCATGAGTTTTAGCTGTTTCATTGCTGACAAGAAAAGGGGTATCAGGCTAGCTGCACTGGATATGTTAGAGAGGTGCTAGCACTCTTTCTGGTGTTGGCTAACACACAACATGAACAAAGCTTAACGTGGCTTTATGTGCTAACACAATGACGTAGGAACACCAAGCTTCTCTCAGTTACTACTGGATAATATGTACTCTCTACTGCTGAGATGATGAATGAAGTCTAGCCGGAAAATAATAATTTTTACACTGTTTTAAACCTCTGTTTCTAGCAATTTATTTTAATTGCAGGGAACAACGGCGTGTGTATTTTTTTTTCTTTTTTTGCTTAAAAACTTGTACAAGAAAATGTGCGTTGTTTTCCATTGCTTACACTTCAGAAATAAAACGGAATGTCTTTTATCAAACGTCTTATCGTGAGAAAATCAAATTATTATTATTATATTGATAATTAATATAACGTCTTTCTGCGCCTCATAGCAAGCTGCTGAACTCCACGTTTCACAGTTCACTGTAGCCTCATGCTTTGATGTGAATGCACACAGGCCTCTTGCCTAAATCTGTATTGACAGAGCTAACTATGGTTGCATTTATGCTTTGTGAAGTAGAAATTAGTCACAGGGTATGGTAAACCCTGGGGGCTGTAAAATGACTTGGGTAATGTTGTAATTGGCCGATTTTTGAGACTATTATTCACTTTAGCAGTTTTCTGGCTGCTGCTGTTTGTGATCACTAGGGGACTTGTTTAGCTATGGCTGTTGAGTGTGCAGGTTGTGGTTGTGTCTTTCTGAACATCTATGTTTTAGTTGTCTTTGCTAGGATCAGCATTCTTCCTCTCAGACTTTAGTTGGTTGGACTTGGGCCTTTAGATTGTTAAATATATGCTGTAGAATCATCTCTTTTTTTTTTCTCCTGTTTTTCATTGTTTGTAGCAGTTATTGTTTTTTGAACTTAATAAATAAAATCATACACGATTCTGAAGATGGAGAATAAATCACTAGTGGGAGCCAACAAGTGGACATTGTTGATTCAGGTGTGTCTCTGCATTTTCTTTCTTCATCAGAAGAATTGCTGTATTAAATAAAATGTTTCTGATATGGTAACGAGTCTGAACTATTTATACAAGTTGCTCAAAATGCTTGGTTTCCACCATTTTGATGGGTCTCGTATCTTTGGCAAAGTAAACCTTTCAGTTCTGTTGCACTTGTGAGGTTTTGTGCATCTTGGCTTACTGTGTAGTCTTTAGGGTGCACCTTTTATAAGGTGGTTGACCACGTCTCACACACACACACACAAAAATATCACTAGTTTTAAGTCAGCAGCTTCTGTGTTTATTCATTAACAATCTAAAATCTCCATTCCAACCCACACCTCTCTGGTAGTAAAAAAGAGGTAGGGTTTGTTTACATCAGCCTTACTTCTAATGGGCATGTCAAGTTGTTTTTATTTTCTTATTTCATATTAAAACAGTTCAAACCATTTCAAATCAGGCTAGTAGACAGTGGGGCAAAAAGTATTTAGTCAGCCACTGATTGTGCAAGTTCTACTTGAGAGGTCCAGAAAAATCCAGAAAATCACATTGTAGGATTTTTAAAGAATTTAATTGTAAATCATGATGGAAAATAAGTATTTGGTCAATAACAATGGTTCAGCTCAATACTTTGCAACATAACCTTTGTTGGCATTGACAGATGTCAGACGTTACCTGTAAGTCTTCACCAGGTTTGCACACACTGTAGCTGGTATTTTGGCCCATTTCTCCATGCAGATCTCCTCTAGAGCAGTCATGTTTTGGAGCTGTCGCTGGGCAACATGGACTTTCAACTCCCTCCACAAATTTTCTATTGGGTTGAGGTCTGGAGACTGGCTAGGCCACTCCAGAACCTTAAAATGCTTTTTACGGAGCCACTCCTGTGTTGTCCGAGCGGTGTGTTTGGGATCGTTTTTGCTATGCTGGAAGACCCAGCCACGGTCCATCTTCAATGCTCTCACTGATGGAAAGAGGTTTTGGCTTAAAATCTCACAATACATGTCCCCGTTCATTCTTCCCTTAACACGGATCAGTCATCCTGTCCCCTTTGCAGAAAAACAGCCCCAAAGCATGAGGTTTCCACTCCCGTGCTTCACAGTAGGTATGGTGTTCTTGGGATGCAACTCAGCATTCTTCTTTCTCCAGTTGAGTTGTTACCAAAAAGTTCTATTTTGGTTACATCTGACCACATGGTATTCTCCCAATCCTCTTCTGGATCATCCATATGCTCTCTAGCAAACTTCAGACCGGCCTGGACATGTACTGGCTTAAGCAGGGGGACACGCCTGGCACTGCAAGATCTGAGTCCCTTTTGGCGTAGTGTGTTACTGATGGTAGCCTTTTGTTACTTTGGTCCCAGCTCTCTGCAGGTCATTCATCAGCTCCCTCCATGTAGTTATGGGATTTTTGCTCATCGTTCTCGTGATCATTTTGACCCCATTGGATGAGATCTTGCGTGGGGTTCCAGATCGAGGGAGATTATCAATGACCTTGTATGTCTTCCATTTTCTTACAATTGCTCCCACAGTTGATTTATTCACACCAACCTGCTTGCCTATTGTAGATTCACTCTTCCCAGCTTGGTGCAGGTCTACAATTTTCTTCCTGGTGTCCTTCGACAGCTCTTTGGTCTTGACCATGGTTGAGTTTGGAGTCTGACTGTTTGAGGCTGTGGACAGGTGTCTTTTATACAGATAATGAGGTCAAACAGGTGCCATTAATACAGGTATCGAGTGGAGGACAGAAGAGCTTCTTACAGAAGAAGTTACAGTTCTGTGAGAGCCAGAAATCTTGCTTGTTTGTGGGTGACCAAATACTTATTTTCCACCATGATTTACAATGAAATTCTTTAAAAATCTTAGTGTGTTTTCCTGGATTTTCCTCATTTTGTCTCTCGTAGATGTGTACTTATGATGACAATTACAGACCCCTCTCATCTTTTTAAGTAGGAGAACTTGCACTATCAGTGGCTGATTAAGTACTTTTTTCCCCACTATGTCTGATATCAGTGTTTCTCACTTTTTAAATAATCTAAGTACAACTGTGGCTGAGGTTTAGATGTTCATTCCCAAACATCATTGAACCACAGACTAACAAAAATCTGCCTGATGGTCATCATTCATTGATTTAACTGGATATGACCAACATACTAACATAAAACATGCATTTGATGCAGGCTGATTTTCACATGCAAATCTGCAAATGTGGGTGTGCACTGTGTGTTGCTCTCGCGGTTCTTGTGTGTACGGTATGCCTATCCTTAGGGTAGTATGAATCAAATTTTAAAAGTCATCGCTACAGTGCTCATAGCGTATCTGCATTTTATTTAAACTTTAGTGACACTGTTAATTTCTAAAACCATGTTGGTTCTTTTGAGGTGTGTTCAGTATTGTTGAATAGTTTATTTTACTCTCCTGATGTTTTGATATGCATTGCCAGTAAGCTATTAATGTTGTGATGCGTCGAGTTCTAGGATTACTGATTGACAGTGATTGTAGCAGTTAAGAGCTTATTTTACAACCCAATCATACCTGAAGTTGATATGATAGCAGTTTAATAAAGAGAACCAGTCCTTCAGGAACAGCATGCTCAAAATGTAGGTTTCAAACAACCATTAATTCTTTTTAAACGACAAACATAAACATAGATAGAACAGTATCATGGATTAGCTATGCATTCACTGAGCACTATATTGTTGTTGTTATTATTATTATTGTTGTTGTTGTTATTGTTGTTATAAGCTCTATATTAGGAACACCTGCACACCTGATCATTCATTTATCTAATCAGCTGATCATGTGACAGCAGTGCATTACATAAACTCCTGCAGATACAGGCTAGAAGCATAAGTTAATGTTCACATTAACCATCAGAATGGGGGAGAAATGTTATCTCGGTGATTTTGACTGTGGCATGACTCAGCGACGTCTTATGCATACGAAAATTTTCTCGCCATTCTTCTTCAACAACCGCTTCGTTTTGAAAGTTGTCCCACCAACTAGAGGTCCGACCAGGTCTCGTCCAAAACCGGCGATGCTGGGGGCGGGAACTGCTTCGTGGGTGTAATGGATATAGTAGTGACCTCCGTAGCGCATTCTGACGCCTCTGTTCTTCAGTATAATGAAAAAGTAATAATTGTAAATATATTTGTAGGTTTGTAACAAGTTCGGTCAGCAGTGTTACAGCTAGCACTATTTTGGCTACGTCCGCTATTGCACAAAATCGCCTCATGTAAACAAAGGAGATAACGGCGCACAAATGACGTTACAAGCAAGAAACTCCGCTTTCAGCGTTGTCGTGTGTACTGGGAAAACGGAGTTTCTTGCTTGTAACGTCATTTGTGCGCCATTATCTCCTTTGTTTACATGAGGCGATTTTGTGCAAGATTTTCTGAAAATCTTCACCCTGGATTCTCCTGGAAGGAGTTTTTCAAAAATTCCGTTTTCAGTGACCCGAAACACCGTTTTCGTGTGGACGAAAGGTCAAAACGCATAGAAAAAAACTGTTTTTAAAAATACCCGTGTTCGTGTGGACAGGGTATTAGTAAAGTGCTTGTTATTCATAATGTGCTGCACTTCATCCAGTTAAACGGGATTAATTACACTCTTTATAGTGAAACATACAGTTGGTCAATGTTCTCTAAACACTGATGATATCCTCGATATGCTCAGAAAAGCATATTATCCCGATGTTAAAGTTTATCTTGATGCGATAAGATATCGTCATATTGTCCACCCCTGTTCTAGGGTTAGAAACTGATATAACTGCTGATATCCTGGGATTTTCAGACGCAACAGTCTCTAGAGTTTACTCAGGATTGTGCACTAAAGAAGAAACCACCACTGAGCAGTAGTTCTGTGGATGGTAGCACCTTGCTGATGAGAGAGTTCAGCAGAGAATGGCTAGACTGGTTCAAGCTGACAGATATTTTATGGTAACTCTGTACAGTATGGTAACCGCTCTGTACAGTTGTGATGATTGGAATGTACAATTCATCAAACCCTGAAGTGGATGGACTACCACAACAGAAGCCCACATTGGGTTCCACTTCTGTCAACCAAGAACAGAATGCTCAGATGCACCAGGCACAGGTTCACCTAAACTGGATAGTTGAAGACTGGAAAAACGTAGCTTGTTCTGATGAATGTCAGGCACACAACAGTTGTCAACAGTTCAGACTGGTGGTGGTGTAATGGTGTGGGGAATGTTTTCTTGGCACACTTCTGGGCTGTTAATCCAATCAATCATTGCTTGACTGACAGAGCATGTTTGAGTATTGTTGCTGACCATATGCATCCCTTCATGGTCACAATTTTTCCATCTTCTGATGATTATTTCCAGCACGGTAATGCACCATGTCACAAAGCAAGTCATTTTAAACTGGTGTCATGACCATGTTATTCAGTGGCCTTTCAGTCTCCAGATATGAGTCCAATAGAACACCTTTGGGATATGGGATTGAGTATATTCACAGCGTGAAGGTGCACCTGAAAAATCTGCAAGAATTGTTTGATGGAGTCATGTCAACATGGAGCAGAATCTCAAAGGAATGTTTCCAACCCCTTGTGGAATTCATGCCACACGTAACTGAGGCTGTTGAGAGCAAAGGGGGGCCTTACCCAGTATTAGTATAGCATTTCCAATAAAGTGCCTGAAGAATATGCACAGGCCATTTGATCTTAAATATATATTAGGTCTGTCTGTGTAGTAATTTTGGTTTCAGACACCCTTAAATCTATTACGCTATGTCCTGTAATGTTTTTAAAGATACAGTTTCAGATTAAGACAAGAAGGCTGTTGGAATAGTGGTGTGCAACACTTGTTTGTGTGTTGTTAAACACAACCATTATAGAAGTGAATTTGCCAAGTGTATGTGAAATTCCATCAGGTTTTAGATAACTTCAGGCTGCATCGTTTGCTAACTGCATTTTTGGTACATTCTGTGAGCCATTTAGTTGTACTTTTTGAGTACAATGTCACAACCATAATACCCCACTTGCCCTTTTGCAAATAACAGGCAGGAAATGAGGACTGTAATTTTCAACATTTATGTTGATGTGTTTTTTACTGCTCTGTGTGTATGCGAGATTGGGCCAGAAACACATTTGAGCATCATTTGACTGGTCGCATTAGGTGCCTGTGTTGACAGATGGCGTGAGTAGGGGTATAAGTGTAGCCATGCTGAATCCTGCCCCGCAACAGAACCTGCTCTCAGTGGGTTGAGGGTAGTTGGCATAGTAAGCCGGAAGCCCCTAGTGCTTGAGGATGAAAAGCGTATCTTGTTTCACTTGCTCCTGTGGAGCATGAGTCACTGTGTGTCAGTGGATGTTGCTTACCTTTTGTCGCTGAAATATGTAGTCTTAATTCATAGTCCTAGGTTTTGAGTTATTCAATGGTAGGCAATACATGTACCTTATGTTGCAAAGCTTTGTTTAATGCAGCTTAACCACTGACTGTTATAAAGTAGGGCTGGCATGGTGGCTTGGTGGCTCTTGCCTCACATCAAGAAGGTCCTGGGTTCAATCCCCAGGTGGAGCGGCCTGGGCTCTTTATGTGGAGTTTGGATGTGTCTGCGTGGGTTTACTCTGGGTACTCTGGTTTCCTCCCACAGTCCAAATACATGGATGTTAGGTTAATTGTTTACGCTAAATTGGCATTAACTTGATTGTATGACTAGCCTTGATGTAACTTTGTACATTGAT
The DNA here is from genome assembly GCA_025084515.1 of Ancistrus triradiatus. Taxonomy (NCBI): domain Eukaryota; kingdom Metazoa; phylum Chordata; class Actinopteri; order Siluriformes; family Loricariidae; genus Ancistrus; species Ancistrus triradiatus. Next base: position 127,012 of record JAJAGP010000802.1, on the reverse strand, counting down.
GTACAATTGTGTCGCTGAAATAGCCAATGATGCTGATAGCGACGTTAAACAAGTACAGTGGTGCTTAAGTTTGTGAACTCTTTATAATTTTCTATATTTCACACATGTCCTAAAAGTAGGTAAAGAGAACCCAGTTAAAGAAATGAGACAAAAATATTATACTTGGTCATTTATTTATTGAGGAAAATGATCCAATATTACATATTAGTGAGTGGCAAAACTACGTGAACCTTTGCTTTCATTATCTGGTGTGACCCCCTCCTGCAGCAGTAACTCTAAATAAACATTTCCTGTAACTGTTGATCAGTCCTGCACACTGTTCTTGTAGGAATTTTAGCCCGTTCCTCCGTACAGAACAGCTTCAACTCTGTGAAGTTGGTGGGTTTCCTCGCATTAACTGCTCACTTCAGGTCCTTCCACAACATTTCGATCAGGTCAGGACTTTGACTTGGCCATTCCAAAACATTAACTTTATTCTTCTTGAACCATTCTTTGGTAGAACGACTTGTGTGCTTAGGGTCGTTGTCTTGCTGCATAACCCACTTTCTCTTGAGATTCAGTTCATGGACAGATGTCCTGACATTTTCCTTTAGAATTCTCTGATATAAGTCAGAATTAATTTTTCCATCAATGATGGCAAGCCGTCCTGGCCCAGATGCAGCAAAACAGGCCCAAACCATGATACTACCACCACCACATTTCACAGATGGGATAAGGTTCTTATGCTGGAATGCAGTGTTTTCCTTTCTCCAAACATAACGCTTCTCTTGTAAACCAAAAAGTTATATTTTTTTCTAACCTGTCCACGAAACATTCTTCCAATAGCCTTCTGGCTTGTCCATGTGATCTTTAGCAAACTGCAGACGAGCAGCAATGATCTTTTTGGAGAGCAGTGGCTTTCTCCTTGCAACGCTGCCATGCACGCCATTTGTTGTTCAGTGTTTTTCTGATGGTGGACCCATGAACATTAACATTAGCCAATGTGAGAGAGGCCTTCAGTTGCTTCTACTTCTTCAGTTACCCTGGGGTCCTTTGTGACCTCGCCAACTATTACATGCCTTGCTCTTTGAGTGATCTTTGTTGGTCGGCCACTCCTGGGGAGGGTAACAATGGTCTTGAATTTTCCTCCATTTGTACACAGTCTGTGTGACTGTGGATTGGTGGAGTCCAAACTCTTTAGAGATGGTTTTGTAACCTTTTCCTGCATGGTGAGCATCAACAACTCTATTTCTGAGGGCTTGAGAAATCTTCTTTGTTCGTGCCATGATACACTTCCACAAACATGTGTTGTGAAGAGCAGACTTGGATAGATCCCTGTTCTTTAAATAAAACAGGGTGCCTACTCGCACCTGATTGGCATCCCATTGATTGAAAACACCTGACTCTAATTTCACCTTCAAATTAACTGCTAATCCTAGAGGTTCACATACATATGCCACTTACTGATATGTAATATTGGATCATTTTCCTTAATAAATAAATGACCAGGTGTGATATTTTTTACCATACCTGTCGACATGCATGTCGATACCCTATGTCAGGGTCAGCACTGGTGCATCCTAACAGACTGCTTTATTACAGTGGTGCTTGAAAATTTCTGAACCCTTTAGAATGTTCTATGTTTCTGCATAGATATGGTCAAAAACATTATCTACTTTTAGGACTTGTTTGAAAATCTGATGAAGAGAACCCAGTTAATCAAATGAGACAAAAATATTATACCAAATACTGAAAGCAAAGGTTCACATACTTTTGCCACTCACTAATGTAATATTGGATCATTTTCCTCAATAAATAAATTACCAATTAATATTTTTGTCTCATTTAACTGGGTTCTCTTTATCTACTTTTAGGACTTGTGTGAAAATCTGATGATATGTATGTTGGTGTATGTGTATTCGCTATGCATGTATTGCAAACGGCACGGTCTGAAGAGCGTCCATGATGACAACATGGCTGTATCTGAAATACATTCTTATTTTCATTCCCTCTTTAGTATCCCTATGTCCTCGTTAGTAATGCACTACAGTATATAGAAAGAGAGCTTAGGTAGCACTCAAAACTAGGCCTGTCACAATCATGAAACTTTAGCTGATGATTATTTTAAACAATTGCACTTATCTGTTCATTGAATGCAACAAATGAAGTACAAGCTTAAATTGACTGAACAGCCATCTTGTTTCCTAGCCACGTTTGATTAGCAGCTAATACTGTTTATTGTCAAAATGACATACTGCATATGCGTAACCGGCACATCCCTAGTGGATATGTATGTATGTATGTATGTATGTGTGTGAACTACCACACACTTTATTTTCAGGATCGTGGGGCTTCAGGCCTATCCCCAGATGGGTTGCTAGTTAGTGGCCTCCCCTCCCTCAGACATGACCACTTGTGGCCGCATTTTAAGTCTGACCTGATCGGAAGGCCCAGCCAGGACTCGAACCCGGATTACTGTAGTGGTGGGCTATATGAGACTGTTGCGACACCCAAGCACATCTAGGTCTGAATGTGATGCTGCAGTTTGAACTAATTCTAATGGTCCAATAAACATCATGTTTTCATAAAACCTAAAGTAAAAATTAAACATGTGACACATGACTGAAAGCATAATAATTTTTTTCATGAGCATTATGTGGCTTATACTAAAACCTGAAACATTTAAGTTGTGTTTGTAAAGTCGCAGATAAAAAATCCACTCTTTAAGACACTTGCAAGTAGACAAAAATGCATCAAGTAGGACATGCTCAGCATCTGCTCCTGTCAGGCCCCTCATGTGGCTGAGCATGTGACTTTGTTTTTGTGAATACTGCTGGGCCACAGTAGGGAGAACTAACTCTTCATTCTCTAGCAAAAGAGAGACAATGTCTGGATGGACACTTTAGGCCTTGCGTACTCTGATACTTAGCTGGACAACAGCAACTTTTTCTTGAGAAACGAAATCTTGAATTTGATTTGACTCCTCCCACACTGGTGTGCGTTTGGCAGACGGTTTAGCCTGTCAGCATTCTAAAGCGCGTAGCTTATTACTATCAAGCAGTCACATTTCTGACTTCTGATGATCCTAGGTGCGACATGATGGTGGATCCACAGGCTAAGTAGCACCGACCAGAGTGGAGCTTTCTCAAGCTGAGTGATGGGGAACATAGCCACCAAGTTTCGCAAGGCGCTGATCAACGGAGATGAGGTTCTGGCTTACCAGCTCTATGAGGGCAACCCTCAGTTTAAAGAGTCGCTGGACCCCAACACCTCATATGGGGAACCTTACCAGCATAACACCCCGCTCCACTATGCTGCTAGACACGCCATGACACGGATACTCAGGTAATGCATTATTACATTATTACCTTATTTTAGCTTTAGACTTTCATAGTCTGTAGAATTCTAACAGGTGATCTGTCTGACTGTGGATTTTGTTGAGTCAGAACTTTTTAGAGATGGATTTATAACCATATACTTCTGAAAACATATCTTCACAACATGTGTTTATAGAGGTATGTCATGACATGAACAAAGGAGGTTCTTTAAATACAAGGCGTTAGGGCACCCACTAACACCTGTTTGTCATCCCATTGATTAAAATACTTCTTACTCCAATTTCACCTTCAAATTACCTGCTCACCCTTTGATTTCACATACGTTTGCATATGTTTGTTTGTTTACCGGAGGTCTCAGAGCTGTGAGGCGACTGCGCTAACCACATGCGCCACCTTGCTGCTCACACGCTTTAGCAGCTTGCAGATATGTAATATTAGATCCTCAGTACATAATGACCAAGTATTGTGTCTTGTTGTTTAATTGATTTCTCTTTGTCCATGTTTAGACAGGACTTTCCAAAGTGTTCATAAACATTTAAGTACCACTGTACTGTACTTGGCAGTGTACTATTGTGTACTGGTATTGACTACATAGATAAGTTACTGTACACATTCAGTACGGAGTACATTCAGGACACAGATGGCCATGTTTGAGCAACATCCATTTTTTCAAAGCCAAACAGCTTCCATTTGAGTGATCATGACTGAGGAATTCAATCTAACCACTGCGAGGCTGGTGGTGTTTGTATTTTGTCTCAAGTTTGTTTAATCATTTTTAAGTTCACTCCTGAGCTGTTAGGTAGAACGCTAAAAGTGCATGTGCAGAAGTCTATCCTACATGATTTACATTTACAGCATTTAGCAGACGCCCTTATCCAGAGCAACTTACAATTGGTACAGTCGTACAATCCAAGCAAGTGTGGGTTAAGGGCCTTGCTCAAGGACCCAACAGTGGCAGCTTGGCAGAGGTGGGATTTGAACCCTGGACCTTCTGGTCCATAGTCCAGTACCTTACCCGGTAGGTTACCACAGTCTCATGATGCAGTGAATGCATGGACTCTTAAGATGTGTTTTTGCCTTTTTTAAATTTTTTGGCTAAATGACATACTTGACAATGTCAGCTTGAACATTTAAACCACAATTAAGTTGATATCGTAGGCGATACATGTCGCACACCCCATGTGTACGTAACGGATATTCATTCGTTTTGTCTTCTGAGAAGTCAGACAGCATTTGTATTTGAGGAATTTTCTTGTATAAATGTACGTGCCATAGCCAGTTGAGAACAACTGCTTATGAAATGTGGTGGGAGGTAAAAAAACAACATAATAAAACCATCTCTGCAACGCACAGCTGGTGTGAAGACATTAATAATCACGGGGTAATATGAGGACTTGCACAGATGCAGCGAAGCAGATTGTTTTTCAGCAACCAGTATGAATCAAGGGTTAGTGTAACTTTTAATGCTGCTCAGTACAACACAATTCAGGTAACTATAGATGTAGATATGTGCAATTGGGGCGTCAACATTTGGACAGCAAATGTTTATCACCGTGCTTACCAGTTTTGTATGAGTGTGGTCACAGTGGAGACCCAGGAGAACATGGCATAATTATAGGCTTTACTATTGTTCTCAGTCTGGTGTTGATGTCAAAGCAAAGTGGAAGGAAGGAACTGTCTAGGTTGTGAGCTATAAACATTCATCTAGAAATGCAGTAGATCCAGTGTTATGGTTTGGTTGCTTCACTTCTGTGATGCAGCTGATTTACTTCTCAGAATACTGCCAGTAAAGCCAAGTATTCAAGTAAGGCGTCTTTGGCCGCAGCCAAAAAAGTTGAGAATTCTTAGCATACCAAGTCTTTCTTTTAGTCTCTAGAGCGTTTCATTCACGTCTGTGAATAAAATAAATGTTAAAAAGGCTTCAAAACGGTTTAGAAGTAAGAATGAACATGATAAAGGTCTGGAATACCATCAGCAGTGGTATTACTCATTTGTTGACGTCTGTGTGTCACAAGATGTTATTACATAAATATGCGATGAAGACCTCCCAACTGAACAGGGTATTTTTTCCTGTTTTAATGCTTCAGCCTAAAATGGTCATGTAGAAAATGCACTGTCATCTTACAAACATGTCATTAGCCTCAGAAGTGATAGCATCTGTAGTAAAAAAAACAGTGATATTGGTCAGTTGCTGAGCTTTTTATTTAAGTACATTTTCCAGTAACAAATTGTACTATTCCAGTAGCTATTTTTGCCTGTTCTGTGTGGAAAGTCGTCAGTCAGAGATGTCTGATGTTCTGATTGTCTTATTTTTTGTAATAAGATGTGAATACTGTTATTTCTAGAGCCTACAATAGTTTGTCATTGACCATATCTTGTGCCATTTAATGAAGACAATGTGATAGCATGAAAAATGTCAATACAGCTTTTCAATACCCACCCCTACTTAAATATAAACTAAAACAGCTTACTTCCCAGTCCAGGTTATAGTATGTTTATAATGTATGACTTTGAAATTTAATAATAATTATCTAGTAGCCTCACCACACTGGCAATAAATCTGGAAACGAATGATTAACAAATAATACCGCAGTATCTCGGAATACTGTCGTATCACCCAACCCTACTAGCAGTCTTTTTAATCATCTTAAAATTAAGCATGCTTAGAAATTTTACAAAAGGCAGAAGTTGCATGTCGCCTCCAGTGATGGAACAGCCTTGGGTATTATTATTAAATCCAAAGGAGTCGCTTCACATTCAGAAAGGTTGAGCTGAACGCTTTGATAAAGGATGATGATAAATCTGGGAGTATGTCTTATATTTGTTAGGATATGGCCCTGAATTTAAGAGTTGAAAAGGAGGGGTTGTAGAAGCTAATAAAAACCCTTGATCTGAGGTATGTACTTCTAAACAGCAAGCTATTTGGCAAAGCTCCCTTGTTTATAAAGCAACCAACTATGAAAACATATTTTTGCTGCTGTTTTGACATTTTTTGAGAGGACCAGATATTCTCACAATGATTGGAAAACCTGCCAATTTTGACTAGTGATTTTACAGACGGTTTGCAGGTTTTCACTTCTTTAATTGCATTTTTACAAAGATGACCGCTGCTATTTGATAAACCAAAAGAGCCAAAATATTTGCTTTAGGTTACTGAGGTTAAGGTTAGGGTTTTGGTCTATCATTAATTAGCTAGAGCAATCATTATGTCCTCACAATGATAGGGAGGTGTGTGTGTGTGTGTGTGTGTGTGTGTGTGTGTGTGTGTGTGTGTGTGTGTGTGTGTGTGTGTGTGTGTGTGTGTGTGTGTGAGAGAGAGATAGTTATACATTATACTACAGTATACACCAATCAACCATAACATTGAAATTCCTGACAGTTGCAGTGAATGACATGGCAGTGTGATGCTCTGGGCAATCTTCTGACACCTACCACCTACATAAACATTGTTGCAGACCAAGTACACCTCGGTATTTCCTAATGGCAGTGACCTCTTTCAGAAGGATAATGCACCCTGCCTGACTGTTTAAAAAAAAAAAAAAAAAAGCTCAGGAATGGCTTGAGGAACACGATGCAAGAATTCAAGGTGTTGACTTTCCCTCCAAATTCCACAGATCAGTCTGGTCAAACATCTGTGGAATGTCCTAGGCAGACGAGGCCAATCCTTGGAACCCCACCTCACAACTTGGAGGACTTAGACTCTGCTGCTAATGTTTTGATGTCAGATACCTCAGGACACCTTCAGAGATGCAGCGTCTCCAAGAGGGTGGTGGAAGGGGCCGGTATTACCTGCCTGTACAAAAATGGTCTACTACATATGACAAAAAACAAACAAACATGTGACCTTTAACACACCATTTCGATTGATTGAATATTTCTATTCGTTTACAGATCCAACCCTCCCCTCCATTTACCCCACATGGGAAGAGTAATACAAGTAAATACCTTTAAGAATACAACACTCTTTAGTGTGTACAAAGATGGCACTGTTTGTGAGAGCACTTAAACTTTCTAGGTTTATTTTTATTCACACACATGTAGCCATATTTATTTCAGTGTCAGTTTTGAGTTTACTCAAGTTTACTCTCTGTGTTTTGTTGCACTGTGGACTGCAATTGTAATTTCACTTCAGATTATCTGACACTTAATTGCTGAGTTTATTGAGCTTGTGAGTTTATTTATTGCCATTTCACGCTAAATGCTAATCTTGGCTACCTGTGGCGCCCTGTATGTCTGATCTTTGACCTCATGCCCTGTTTTTTTGAAATATTTTTAAATACAAGTAAGTGTCATTTAATGACCAATGCATGACAAATTTGTCCCTTCAAGTTTGTATAAATTTGAATTTAGAACACCCACCCAAACAACACAGGAAAACATTTGAAACCTTAATGACAACTTCCTAAAATTCCTATTTATTTATTTTCTTAAATATCATACTAGCCCTAAATTGCCCGTCCCAACTTTTTTGGAATGTGTTGCAGGCAAGGAAAGGATGTTTATGAACTATTCTACCAACTTTTTATTCTTTTGTATGGTGTTTGATTGTATGATGGGGATACATTCTGACACATCATACTTTGAATTTATCTTCAATAGAGGAGGCTAATATATGCTGTATATATGATAGCGCAGCCTGTAGACGTGTTTGAAACACAATCATGACAACGGCTTTTCCTCACTACGTTTCCCAGCACTGATCGCTCTCGCCATGTGACCTCTACATCACACACTGCTGAGTGCTGGAGGATATGGTAGCGTCTAGCATGAATTAAACACGTTTAAACCTACAGTCCGACAAATTCATTAACATAAGATATGAAATACTTTATTATAAAATAAGATTTCAGAAGTCATTTATTTAAGAATATATTGAAAGTGGCTTTTCGTCAGTACATTTCCCAGCACTCAGCACTCCTGCCACTTGACTCTCCAGGTCACACAGCATAATCAGATTTTCACATGCACAGTTTTTTGTACAAATTAGATAAAGACAATCCAATTAATCAAATGAGCCAAAAATATTATACAAATATTATACACATTTTAGCCCATTCCTATGTGCAGAACAGCTTCAACTCTCAGATGTTGGGCTTCTTCACATGAACTGCTCTCTTCAGGTCCTTCCACAACATTTCTACTGGATTAAGGTCAGGACTTCGACTTGACCAAACATTCAAAATGTTATCCTAATTTTTCTTTAGCTATTTTTTCTGTAGAACTTTGTGTGCTTTGTGTGATCATGTTACAGCACTTTTTGTTGTTGTTTACAGAAATTAAGTTGGCAAGCATGCTGCGCAGGTTTCTCTGCGCTTGGGTGCATCAGAATAAAAGTTCTTTTTCCTCTAAACTTACTGCGTTAGCTTCACAAGCAAAAGTGTGTGTGCGCGCGTGCGCATTTGTGTGGTGTTAGTGTTGTTGTTGTTGTTGTAGTAGTAGTAGTAGTGTATGTAGTAACAGTATATCAAGTCATCAAGTTGCCTTTGGATGTTTCATCTGAATGTTTAGTCTCAAATGTTTAGTTTCCATTTCTCTCATATAAGGCTGCTTTTATTTATTTATTTTTAGCATTTTTTTAAGTGGTTTCTTTAAGCATTAAGAATATATCATCTTGACTCTTATGTACTTTGAATCTTGTTACTCTTGTCCACTCTTGTACAAGGAGTGCTGTATGCACTTTGAACGCCGGTTTTTCCCAAAACATTTATTGGCTGAGAGTAACATGTTCACTTTAAAATATTATATCTTACTTACAAAGCACTAAGCAGTCTGGCTACTTATTATCTCTAAGCTCACCATGTCTACCAACCCACACACACCCTCAGGGCTACCACCATTGATTTCTCACCATTCCTCCTACAAAACTCTCTAGCTTTGTTGCGGACAATCTCAAGAGCATCTCTAGATTTCTCATTCTCTCTTTGTTGTGGTCTCCATCACTCCCTATCAAAACTCTGTTATAATTGTTGCCACTGGCCTTTCAGCTTAGCCTGTTTATAATTCTTATATCACAATTTTTTTAATCTGATTAGCTCATCAGCCCTTGCTCTGTATTCGTCTGTGCTTCTTACTGCTTTGTATATAGGAATTCGCCATTTATCGTTCACATTATGTTCTGTGAAACAGGATGTTGACCAAAATGGACATGACCATCGTCACATAGTAGTTTAGATACTTCAAGTCTGCGATTCTCATTTCTGTCAGTCAGATGTGAATTAGATGTGTATAAGACATTTTTATTACCTGCTATAATTCTTAAGACCACAGATGTCAAAGCGAAGGTGCATTGATCTGATTGATGTTAAATGGCACATACCTGTACAGTATTTGTCTGTAAACTTTATTAGGAACACCTGACAATTTGATTTTCAGAAATGCCTTAATTCTTTGCGGCATAGATTCAACAAGGTGCTGAAAACATTCCTTAGAAATTTTGCTCCACCTTGATCAACCTTGTCCTGATAAATGGTATTATCAATTATAGCGGCAATTTAGATCCATGAAGATATCATGCAAATTCTCGACCAGTGCATTCTATCACATTCCATTCATTCTTGACTTTTTATAGTTATGTGTTTAAATATTAGCCAAAGAAATGTGAAATTATATCGTCAACATGGAGATGAGGAAGGGAATGTTGGGTCAGAAAGGTTGCTCATGAGCCTGTTTTATATAACATGCATTCGGACTGTATTAAAAGTTTCTAGTGGGTTACAATCTCCACAAATCCAGATGTTTGCGTCACACCTAACTGATGCTAATTGACATTATTTCTAGAACACAAAAGTATATGTTGTGCATATTTTAAATATAAAGTAGGGTTTTAATTGTAGATGTCAATAAAATGTTTCTTTAATCAGCCAGCAGCATGTCGTTTTTTTTATATTGTTTATTTCTTCCTTTTATTTATTTTTAGTCCTTCCAACATCCAGTCCAATTAGATATTGCACTGCATTGATACTGCATTTAAAGCTTGCTTTGCTAGATTTGTGAACATCTCTGACTTGGATTTGCACAGTGGAAGATCTACAGGGAATAGCAGTCTAAAGTGTTGTGCTGTTGGTAGAAACACAAGGATGTTTACATTGATTTATTTGCTGGCCTTCCACAATATCAACATTGATTGGCACATATTGATTTTCATTTTTTAATTTTTACTAGTTAAGGTGGGTAATAATTAATCGATTCACTCAGCCCCTCCGTCCCCTTTCTTGTTCTTTTTCTCTAATTACATCCCTCTCTGTCTCCCATACCCACACATACATTTATGAAGTGAGATTACTGTCTTTTATGTGAGAGCGGAACGTATTATCTACAATGCAGACAGCTATTTGATAAGTGTGAAGAAACAGCACACTACACTGTAGCCTTTATATCTGTTTGAACCGGTCTGGCCACTTTCCTCTGACCTCTGGTGTCAACAGAATATTTTTGCCCAGAGAACTGCACTGGATATTTTCTCCCAGTAGATCAGCAGTTTCTGAAATTTTCAGACCAGCCTGCCTAGCACAAACAGCCTTTCTTCCCCATTCTGATGCTCTGTTCCAAACTCAGCAGGTCGTCTTGACCATGTCTACATGCTTAAATGCGTTGAATTGATATTTCCAATAAAGTGGTCAGTGAGTGTTAAAGATGTTAAAGCAAATTTCCAAAAGCTAATCATAAATAATACATCAGTTTCTGCTTGGCAGAATAAACGAGACTTTTATGAGTTGTTTTGCTTTATAGTGCTATTCTTATTTTTACGCTCTTGTGCTCTTCTCTCCTCCACAGGTCCTTCCTCTTCAGCAAGGACGGTAACCCCAACAAGCGCAACATACACAATGAGACAGCATTGCACGTACTCTGTATGGGGCCGAATATCCTTCTGCCTGAGGGAGCACTGCAGCCTCGTTTGGCACGTCCCCTTGAGGATGAACGTCGTCGTGCCGAGTGCCTCCAGATGATACTGAAGTGGACCGGTGCCAGGCTGGACCGGGGCGAGTACGAGAGTGCCGATGTCAGTGCCACCGACAACAAGAAAAACACACCACTGCACTATGCTGCTGCCTCAGGGATGAAGACATGTGTGGAGGTGGGCATCAAAATATAAATGACAGGGACATTTTACAAACCGATTGTCATAACATCACCCTTGAACCTAGGTTTGTTTAGAGTAGCCAATCTATCTAATGGAATGATTCTGGATGGTGAGAAACCCACATGTACAATGCATTCTTATTTATTACGCCATCTAATGCAATTGCTTTTTTGTTTTGCGCACCAGAGGATGCAGTCATGCATCATGGTCAGCAGATGCATATCTCCCATTCTCAGTTATTTCTTTTAATTGTAGGGGACTAAAGATTCTTTTTTGTTTGCATTTCTATACAAGAAAAGTACACATTATTTTGAATTGTTATTCTTCATTAATAAAAGAGGAATGTTTTCACTTGGTTACTTAATATAGAGCATTTTGTTTACAAATTTAAACCTCTTTCTAGAAATTTCCTTTAATTGCGAGAACAAATTTTTTTTGTTGTTTGCTTTTTGTTTTTGCATTGTTTACACTTCAGAAATAAAAAAGGAATGTCTTTTATATATGTGAAAGTGATAATCATTATAAAATCGAATTGTGAATTCAGTATCCTCAATTAAATCCTTTTATGACCAGAGTGCATCATTGTCAAAGTCAAAAGAGCTTTATTGTCTTTATGTATTTCATATAATGAAATTGCAAAGCTAAAACCTGGGTGCATAGACAACATAAGACCAACACAAGTGTAACTTTGTTTCTGCACAGTTGTACAATCACCGCTTACAGCCACTTGAGAATTTCGGACATAAGAGCCAGCAGTTCCTGAGGTCCTGGGTTCGAATCCCGGTTTGGTGGACCTTGTAATTTGAAGGTCAGGTGGTGCATAACAGAACACTAGGGTGTAGCTCTGCCTACACCTAGTGAATTTCGGGTTAAGCTCCAGACCATCCCAGTGACCCCCTGACCAAGATGGGTGCATGCTTTGCTTTTGCATTTCCAAACACGCTCAACCCTAACCTAGATTGTGCCTAGAAATGTCATGCTATCTTTAAACATGGTGTAATACGTAAATGCAAAAAAACTGCTTTTGAAGAATTTTGGATGTTTTATTATGGGTTTTTTTGCAGCTGTTAGTGAAGCGGGATGCAGACTTGTTTTCGGAGAACGAGAATAAGGAGACCCCATGCGATTGTGCGGAGAAGCAGCACCATAAAGAGCTGGCTCTGAGTCTGGAGTCTCAGATGGTCTTCTCTACAGATCCCAACGCAGAGGACATTGAAGCAGAGTATGCTGCCTTAGATCGCAGAGAGGTGAGCCCTGTATTAATGCGGCGCCTTGAACTGCTCTGCTAAATGTCCTGAGTCCGTTTGTTTTTTGGTGTTCAAAAACCGGTCGTCCTTAAAGGTTGAGAACGCTTGGCTGATTGATTAATCTGTATTTGATTATGTCGTAGTTTTACGAGGGCTTGCGAGTCCAGGACCTGAGGAGGCTAAAGGACATGTTGATAGTGGAGACAGCAGACATGCTGCAGGCTCCTCTCTTCACTGCAGAGGCTCTCCTCAGGGCTCACGGTACGCACAGCACAGTCACACCAAGATATATGGATCGTGTCTGCATGGTCAGGTTCAGTCCTAGGGGACACACAACGTCAAGCTATTTAAGGGCTTCGGCATCTGCTATCTGTTTTGTGTTTACTCTGATCGTCACAATAGGTTGTTTAACAGTTAAAGAAACCATTCCCAGTATGAATTGCCACCAGATATGTAAACTTCCTTCACAGTGGAGCTTTCCATATGTGGTCTTTCCCAGACCTTTGCTTGTGTATTTTGTAAAGTTGAGTTAAAGGCTCGTTGGCACAAGACCATAATTGGATCAGTGCTTTCTTTAATAATCTTCAATTATATTAGCAGGCCGTCTAGGTCTTGCTCTAGATGAGTCAAGCCCATGGGAAAACAGGGCTCAAGTTCTGCTCCACTGTGCTTGCTATTATTACTGTACTCTCTTGAGATTGCCAACGTAGGGTTCGGATGATGTTGTACTTCATTGGGATGTGTAAAATCTATACTAATCTTTTTGCCCATAAAATATCTTGAAAAATGGCAGGATTAAGTGGCAGTGCAAGTGTCCTCTGCAAAACATGATCGGTTTGATTAAGCCTTGATAAAGTTATGTCTCACACTGACGGTAGGAGTAGAAGCCTAAATGCAGAGCAATAACATCTAACATCACAAAACAATATACAGGTATGCTCGGTTTAATGACTGCATTATGTTCTGTGAAACTTGTCGTTGATCAAATATCACTCCGTCCAGGAAATGCACAACGCCGTGGTTCTTCGGTTAAAACCACACATTACTTTGCAGTACTACAATATAAACGTGCATGATTGAATATACACATACATAAACGTATCTTGCTGGGTGCACACAACCAAGAGGGAAATCATTGTAGTTTTAGGCAGAAGACAAACGTTTCCATTTCACATCTCTGCTTAACAGAGAATAATGCAACACCTAAAGGTGTCTGTGTGATACACAGACAGTAACGTAGTCCCTACTTGCATTTACATTTATGTCATTTGGCAGACGCCCTTATCCAGAGCGACCTACAGTTGATACAGTTACAATTCAAGCACTTGTGGGTTAAGGGTCTTGCTCAAGGACCCAACAGAGGTGGGATTTGAACCTTCTGGGCCACCACTAGGCCACCAAAATCCCAATCTGCATGAGGGCTAGCAGCTGGGATTTGGACCCCAATTATCAGCAATCAGGGTCAGATGCTTTACCAGTGTGCCATGTGTAGGTGCAAAAGTAAACTTATCCAGGATTTGAACCTGGGACCTCTTGTACCCGAAGCAAGAATCATACTCCTAAACCACCAAGCCACATATACATGTAGTTAATGCAAAGTATTCATGTGAATAAATAAAATGAAATGATATGTAAACAAACGATGAAAGTATTTAACCGTGGATCACTTTAAATTGTTTTACGTTGCATGTTGTCAACCAGGGACCATGGATTGGGAAACTATAGTTTAATTAGGTCTGATGATATCTGTCATGAAACTTAAACTGCATGCGATTCAAATTATTCTGTCAAATTCTGCAGTAACATACTACTGTCTTTGTGGAAACACCATTTTTTCTGTCATGAATTCTGCAATCATTTGCTGTGTTTACATGCAACCTAGTAATCTGCTAATAACAGGCTTAATAGTTTAGTGGGGATAGAACGTATATACGTTTTAGCTGGAATAGAGTAATCAGGCTGAGACCAATCAGAATGACATTGAAGGTAGGTGATTCTTTAAAAAGAGAATCCCTTAAATAGTTAAAAAGAAGAATAGTAGCCATGTAAACCTTTGTACATTTCCAACTGGATTACACTGATCAGTCAAAACAGTCAAAACCACTTCCTTATTACTACACTCATTCATCTTATCAGCTCCACTTACCATATTGCCAAGTTCTGCAACTGTAGTCCATCTGTTTCTCTGCATACTTTGTTACGCCCACTCTGACCTTCAATGGACAGGACCCCCACAGTTCTGTTCTCTGGACTCTTTAAAAACTCCAGCAGCATTGCTGTGTGATCCACTTGTACCAGCAACATGTGCTAACATGTCACCACCACAGACGTGTTGCTGCAGTACTGATAATGATCCACCACCCAGATGATAACTGCTCTGTGGTGGTTCTCTGGGGGGTCCTGACCGCTGAAGAATAGGGTGAAAGGGGGATATTAAAATATGCAGAACAACAGATGGACTACAGTCTGTAATTGTAGAACTACAATGTGCATTCATAATGTAAGTGGAGCTGAGCAATTGTACAGTGAGTGTAGAGATAATGTTATGGCTGATCGGTGCATGCGGGTACGTTCTGCTCCTGTCGGTTTGTGTCATGGCACACGCTTAACTAATTCAGTAGTGCAGGGACAAAAAAATTGATCTAAAATTTTAAAATGGTCTGCAGGACACATCCAAATAATGATAAGTGAATGACAGTGTGTTCTCATGAAGATATGTGTAAGCATGTTGGAGGATGTTTACACTAATCGGCGTTGAACACATGCACGTAATCTGGGATCAGATTACATTTAGAGTGATTGTAAACAGAGCTTGAGTTTGTGTCTATATATAAACAGTTCATCTGGAATCGGCAAATGGAATGATTTTATTCGGATTCACAAACGGCTTTGCATGTTAACGTAGCTACTGAATCACAGAATACCAGAAACCATTTCTTTAGTTTTTGTGAAAGTGGCTGCTGGACAAGTTCTGTCTGGTTTAAGGTCAAGCTGACTGGATACTGTAGTGACTCATTTAACAAACTGCACTTGAGCTTAATTGTTGGATATGGCAACAGGGATTCCTTCCTGGGAAAATGGAATGGGAGGGTGTGTTAACGGACCGTACTGAAATGGGACAATGACTTGAACAGTAAAACATGGCAACAAATGTCAGTTGTTGAAAACAGAGTGAATGACGTAGCACCTGTTTGTTCCAAGCAGTAATCAGGAAGTGTCTTTTATAAACCTGGACTTTGTTCTCTATTACCTTAAAGGTTTTACAGCACATCCTTTAAGAGTAGAGAACTCATGCGTTAAGTGGATTCTCATTATTGATTGACGTGTTTGTCCTGCTGTAGGACTTGGTTGAACATGAAGTTCAGCTTGAACAGATCCAAGATGAATTATTGAATATGTATTTATTTTCAGTGTCCGGTTAGCTGTTAATTATAGCCATGTTTAATTCAAGCGTGCCTCTGTCTTTATGCTGATTTACAGTACCGACAGCTATAAATATGCATGAATTGGAAACATCATCTGCTTTACTTTAAGAGCAGGCCAGGCTGATTAACTGCTCAAAGGTTAAACTGCTCAAACTTAGTTTTAGCTCACATTTGTCACAGGTAGATGGTGGGATTGCAGTGGGATTTTTTTCTTGTTGGAAAATTTTGAATGCTTTGCTTGGTTTTAGACCTGTCAAAATATGGCATTTATGAGGCTAATTTTATAGGGGTTTATCTAAACCAGGACTGCTATTATTTGCTGTCACAAGCTGCTAACTACTGTACTGTGGATTATATTTGTATGTACAACTAGAGGCATTTGACACAGTTGTTAGTGTATCGTAACAGTGTTGCTAGAGGTATGCAGTTTGAGACACAGCCTCTTGTTCTTCGCTAATAGTGGACATGTTAAATAGCAAACTGGAGAAATGCTAACAAACTGCAATCTTAATTTGGATTCAAAATCTAACATAAATATAGAATAATTGTAGCTTTATGTGCATAAATCTGATATTTTAAGTGTATATGCTAACATACTATTACTACTAAACTAGCTTGTATTGGTCCTTGTTGGAAATGGTGGCTTTGCAGCATCTAAGCCTCTATTTTTATCATATTCTCAGTGGTTTATTTCAAGGAAGCTAAACACAGAATATATGCCCGAATAATCTCATTCTTTTGTAGGAAATGTTAACATGGTTACCTGCCATACATGCTTATGATACTACCAGCCTAGCTTGCATTGGTCTTTGGTAGAATTTGTGGACTTGCAGTTTCTGAGTCTCTCTTTACATCATATTTCTATTGATTTATTTTCTGCTGGCTAAACATAAATATACCAGAACTTCTTCAGATTTACATGGTTAATGTATATACATAACATTAACTTGCATTAGCTTGCACTGGTCACATTAAGGAGTGGGATTTTGGAACTGGAGTCTCAAAGTGTAAAGAGCACACCATTTTTGTCTTGTTGCTCAGTAATCCAAGTAAAGTCAAAATAAAGTCAACCCAGAAAGTTGAACAAGTTCATCCGGACACAATGTTTTAAAAGGAGAAACATTTCGTCACTCATCCTCTTTAACCATTTTGCAATGCTGTGATTGCAGTTGTTCTCATAATCCTATGTGAATAGCACATGTGGCCATGGCAATTTGCATATGAAACTGATCACAGCTCCATTGTTATGCAATGGTGCTGGTGTTGGCCGTTGTGCAAATGTGTTCTGCAAAAGTTTTGGAACTGATTCAACTTTCTGGAAGCATACCGTAGTAGCAAGTGATGTAGTTTCCTACCATTTTAAATAGTTTAAATATTGTATACATTTACATTTACAGCATTTAGCAGACGCCCTTATCCAGAGCGACTTCCCATTGATACAATCCAAGCAATTGTGGGTTAAGGGCCTTGCTCAAGGACCCAACAGCCACTGTAGGCATTTGGCTTAAACTTAAAGTTTTCTTCTTCCCTGTGCAAATACTCGGAAAATCTTTGCGTATGTAATAGTGTACCATGGTTTTGTTGCACATTTATTCCACTATTCATATTGTACATAGACTGGGACAGAGAGAAGCTTCTCGAGGCATGGATGTCCAATGCTGAGGACTGCTGCCAACGCTCTGGGGTTCAGATGCCCACTCCCCCTCCCAAAGGCTACAACGCCTGGGACACACTACCGTCACCCCGAACCCCACGCACCACCCGCTCCTCCATCACCTCGCCTGATGAAATTAGCCTGTCTCCCGGTGATGATGACCGCTCCCTGGTAAGAGGACAGGGCTAGCGTTTGGATGTTCTGTCAAATATACAAAACTGTTTTGTTTCATTATTGTGTTTGTTTAATTATGCCATGTGACTAATTGTAATTGTAACCAATTGTGTCATTATACTTTCATTCTTGCAATTTTGCTGGACCCTTCATTTAAAGTTCCTGCTTGGTATTTGTGAGCATTTTCAAACAGAATGGCCTTAATAATGAGGAACCTGGTCAGTTCTTGCACACATCAATACAGGCACTGTACTCAAACAGTTTCTGTTTTACAGAGCTCAAGACATCTGTTAGGTTTTATGGGAAAGCCACTGTTCCTTATAAAGGAGCTTTTTATTGGAGGGTTGAATGGACATGACGCAAGACTTGACAAATGTGCTGGCTCATGTAAGCACTCATAAGACACATGATGCCGTAAGAGACATGGGGCTTTGTTTATGAAACAGTCCGATTTGATCCTAAAAGTAGTGTTGACATTTAGTGTCATTATTAATGGCACTTCTTGAGCTGAAAGCATCTGTATTTGCAGCAACCTCATTCACATAGCTTAGATAACTCGTCATGGCCAAGTTCTTTGCTCGTACGTGACCATAACCTACTTGATGCTTTCCTTTTACTAGCTGAAGATCACTCCAGCATGTTAATTTGTATGCATGTGAAGGTGAATGAGGGTGTGTCAGATGCAAATAATATGTAACTAAGATGCCATGCACATTAAGGTGATCAGCACTCAAATTACTGCTTGGTGTGCTGAATTGAATGAAGGGTGATGGTTTATATTTGAATCCACAGCATTCCGGATTTCGCTTTTTTTCCCCCACCGTGGAATGGTTCCTGAAAGAGTCTGACTGAGTTACTGTTTTGTGTTTGTTTTTCTCTTAGTGTGGTATTTGTATGTGTGCTGCCTCCATGTTTGAAGAGCCTGTTGATATTCCTTGTGGGCATGAGTTCTGCAGAGGATGTTGGGAAAGGTGAGTGTTATGCTTGAAACGTATCATATTTTTCACTATTAAGCTGTTTCAGGCCTTCCAATATACACACACCGAGCACTGTATTAGGAACAACTGTACAGCTACTTATTCATGCCATTATCTAATCAGCCAATCGATTGGCAGCAGTGCAGTGCATGCAGATACATGTCAGCAGCTTCAGGTAAGGTTCATGTCATGCAAACAATGGGAAACAAATGTATTCTTAGTGATTTTTGACCATAACATGCCAGATGGGCTGGTTTGAGAATTACCATAAATGCTGATCGCCTGGCATTAACACACAACATTCTCTAGAGTTTACTCCGAATAGTGTAATAAAGAAGAAACATCCAGTGGGCAGCAGTTCTTCAGATGCAAGTTTTTTGTTGATGAGAGAGGTCAACAGAGAATGGCCATACTGGTTCAAGCTCACAGAAAGGCTACTGTAACTCGGGTAACACTCAGTACAATGGTGGTGAACAGTGCACAACACGTCGAACCTTGAGGCAGATGGGATACAACAGCAGAGGAACACATTGGGTTCTAGTTCTGCCAACCAAGAACACAAAGCTGAGGCTGCATGGTTCACAGGCTCACAAAAATTGGACATCTGAAGACTGGAACAAATGGCTGAGGCAAACAGATGGTAAGGTCAGAATTTGGGGCCAACAGCATGAATCCAAGGACTCCACCTGCCAGTTCAGGGCAGTGGAGGTGGTGTAGTGGTGCGGAGACTGTTTTGTTTGCACAATTTTGGCTCGTTAATCCAATCAATTATTGCTTGATTGCTACAGCATGTTTGAGTATTGTTGCTAACCGTGTGCATCCCTTCATGGCTACTTTCAGCACGATAATGCACCATGTCGCAAAGCAAAAGTCATTTTAAGCTGGTGTCAGGAATAGGGTTGGGTATCATTTCCATTTTATCTCATTTTATGATTCCGATTCTTCTTATCGATTCCAATTATTTATTCCAAAATGGTGGAAAATGTGTAGGTGTAAATAATATATGTATTTTTTTTATATTTCAACTTCAAAGGTAATGACTTTGTGCTAAGCTTTATTTTAATCATTAAAACCTATTATAAGCAAAAAGCTTAATGTGGCTTAATGTACTAAAGACTTAAAAACATGTTAAGTAAAACATATTTAAATGGGAAGGAAAAAGCTCAATGTCAAAATGATTACTTTCCATTTGGATCACATGTTCATCACTTCAGCAGCAGAGATTAATTATCAGTGGTAGTAACTGAGAGAAATTTTGTTTTCCTAGGTCATGGTTTGAGTACATTAAGCCACGTAAAGCTTTGTTCACATTAAGCGTTTTAGACTGTCCTGGCTAACACCGCACCTATTGCTAGGAGACTGCAATCAGTCAAACGAGGTACAATGAAGAGGCATATATTTAGTTGTGTGTTTTTATAGTTTGGTTCTACAGTGTGTGTGTGTGTGTGTGATCGTTAATGCGTGCTTGTAACTGAAGAACTGCTCCCTGTTCTCATGATCATTTTGACCCCATGGGATGTGATCTTGCATGGGGCCCCAGATCGAGGGAGATTATCAATGGTCTTGTATGTCTTCCATTTTCTTACAATTCCTCCCACAGTTGATTTATTCACACCAGCCTGCTTGCCTATTGTAGATTCACTCTTCCCAGCCTGGTGCAGGTCTATAATTTTCTCCTGGTGTCCTTCGGACAGCTCTTTGGTCTTGGCCATGGTTGACTTTGGATTCTGACTGTTTGAGGCTGTGGACAGGTGTCTTTTATACAGATAACGAGGCCCAAAACAGGTGCCATTAATACAGGTAACGAGTGGAGGACAGAAAGAGCTTCTTAAAGAAGGTTGTTACAGGTCTGTGAGAGCCAGAAAAATCTTGCTTGTTTGTGGGTGACCAAATACTTATTTTCCACCTGATTTTACAGTTAAATTCTTAAAAAATCCTACAATGTGATTTCTGGATTTTTTTTTTCCTCATTTTGCCTCTCATAGTTGAAGTGTACCTATGATGAAAATTACAGACCTCTCTCATCTTTCTAAGTAGGAGAACTTGCACAATCAGTGGCTGACTAAATACTTTTTTGCCCCACTGTATATGCATGCTCCTAAACAACACTGGACCTATTTGTTCACTAAAGTTTTTAATTTTTTTTCTTTTTTCTTTCTTTGACAGCTTTTTGAATTTGAAGATCCAGGAGGGTGAAGCCCACAACATCTTTTGCCCGGCTTACGACTGCTTCCAGTTGGTTCCAGTGGAGGTTATAGAGAGTGTTGTGTCCAGAGAGATGGATAAGCGGTACCTGCAATTTGATATCAAGGTATATGGTGTCAGCCATCACAATGCAAAATCTATTTGGCATCACCTTTTTTATTATTGTTTAAGCTCAAGCATCAGTCTTTTTGCATTCAGATTATGTTCTGTCTTGCTAAAATAAGTCACTATTTGGTGACTTCTCTCCTGACTTAATATTTAATTTAATACTTGGCTGTTAATTTGTGACTTGCTGGACTTTCTATCAACATCCTGAAACATTTGTAGTGTGGTAGCTTAAACTGTAACTTATAGGGGTAAGCAAACGTTAATGATGCCTCTCTTGCTGTGTGCCTAATAACCATTCATTATGTTGCCATAACAACTCTGAATCTTTTGCTGTGGTGCCTTAGTTCTTTTGTAATGCTCATCAGGGTCAGAGGTTACGAACGGACACAATGGCAGGACCCGGATCATGCGCTTAAATAATACGCTCCTTCTTTCACTACTATATGCTTTGTGCTGTTAATGGTTGTATTTATATACAGTACAGCTTTATTATGTCCATTTGTGAGTGCCTGTTGTGTAATCATGCGGCCTTTTCTTACTGCCTCTTTCTGGGCTTGTCTGCCAGGCCTTTGTGGAGAACAATCCTGCCATTCGGTGGTGCCCGCGCGCAGGCTGTGAGAGGGCGGTGCGTTTATCAAGGCAGGGGCCCGGGGCCAGTGCCTCCGACCCGCTCAGCTTCCCTCTGCTTCAAGCCCCAGCTGTGGACTGTGGCAAGGGTCATCTATTCTGCTGGTAAGTGCACATCACCTCTTCAACACTACCATCCTCATGCCATCTTCTAAGAGATTTGCACAAACCCTGGCATTCTTAGGTTACTGTTCAGTGCAGGGTTAGGACAGACTCTGTTTCCTCTCGTGTTTCACATACATTTAGTGGCTGTTTTTTCTTTCAACAAGAAAATTCTAGACATAAAAGGATTTGCTTTAAACCCCTTCAGGGCTTGCTGTGATCTTTTCACATATGACAGTTTATGTGCTCTAGACATTTGCGCTGTTTATGTTTTGCTTCCTGGCGGATTGCTGACCATCTCTTTCCTGCAGCTCTGGCCCTTCTGTTCAAAGCACACACACATGAACACACACTCCAAATAATGTATCCAGTGCTTACTGTGCCAGGCCTCATTACACTTACCTCAGTGCACGCCTCAGGAACATAGATCTGCTGTCTGGCTGATGCAGCTCTATAACACATGCTTATAGGGTCATGTTTAAATGATGTCATCAGTCTAATATTTAGCAACTGCTGCTTTAAGAAAGGAGCATGTCGCTGTTGTGTAGAGATGTCTGATTATGTGTATAAAATGACCAGACAACTTAAACCTGCATACAGATTGCTGTAGACAAAAAGTAAACAAAGACAAAATTGGCAAATAATAGATAACGATCATAGTGAGTTAAAAAAAACTTTGCTTTACAGTGTTGTGACGTCTGTGCCACTGAGCACATCTTTCACCACAAGCTACAGTTTGCCTTCTGTTTGACCCCACAGGGAGTGCCAGGGGGAGGCTCATGAACCCTGCGACTGCCAGACATGGAAAATGTGGCTGCAGAAAGTCACTGACATGAAGCCAGAAGAATGTGAGAATGGTTTTGCCAGACACTCGCACAGTAAACCATCAGTAACTAGCTAGATCTCTATAGTTTGGATTTTGTATGTCTTTGAGCACACCAGTACACCTATTCATTCTTGCAATTATATAATCAGCCAATCTGGCAGCAGTGCAATGCATTAATAAATGGGGAACCAGGGATTAAATCCCACCTCTGCCAAGCTGCCACTGTTGGGTCATTGAGCGAGCAGGGTCAGAAATTGGGGCCAACTGCATAAATCCATGGACCCAACCAGCCTTGTGTCAACGGTCCAATTATTTCATTTCATTTCTATCATTTAGCAGACGCCCTTATCCAGAGCGACTAACAATTGCTATAATACAAGCTATTGTGGGTTAATGGCTTTGCTCAAGGCCCCAACTGTGGTAGATTGGCGGAGGTGGGATTTGAACCCTGGACCTTTTGGTCTAGAGTCCAGTACCTTAACTGCTAGGCCACCACATGTCTTGATTAATTAATTAATTCATTATATTACCTAATACAGTGTAAATTCTATGCAAGTAGCTGTTGTACTGTATTGTGTAGGGAATAATGACGCAAAACAAAGTCTGTACATTGGAATAAAACTGAAGCGAATCAAACGTGCTGGAAAGAGCTACAGCAGTGTATACCTGTACACCGCTTCATTTGTGTCGACAGTGTAGTGCTTGATATAGGGAAAATTCAGGTTTTGCTTCTTGAAACTTTCTGCATTTTCAGTAATTTCCTTCTTGTGATGAGTTGAATTCGTGAAACCCACAGATATGGAGGGCCAACTTTTTAGTGTTCCAAATGATCACAAAAGGAAATAATGCTTTGTATCGTGTTTTCAGTCTCCATACAAGGGGTGGGCTATATGACAATCTCCAGCTATCTGGTTTAACTAAGAAATCATAAAAACTGGTATACTAAACACTTTATCACTTGTGCGGAAGTTGTATGCCAAAGTCGAATAGCAAGCAGGTGTTGTGCACACGGTCATTGGCTGTGAACTGCCATCTGTTGCCTGCACATACCACAGAAGGATGGAAAGGAAGGCATCTAAAATATATACAGATCATTCTCACTCTGCTCAGTGCTTGTTAAATTGCTCCCTTCTGGCAATATATCATGATATATTCAGAGTATATCATGTAAAACATCACGGTTTTGTAGTAGTATGTATCCATCGGCTACAGAATACTAAATTCCTCTCCATTACCATAATATACAAAAAATGTTTGTCTGAGCTGCACTGTAACAGATTCTTCTCTCAAGTACTGATTTGGCAGTAAAGTGTTGAATCCTTGCATACAATGTGTGCTGCTCTGTCCCTGACAGACACATCAATAAACCAATAATAGCTCAGAGTAGGCAGGTGCTTAGAATACATGTCTTCCCATTTGCTTGTTTGTATGTCAGTAGCAAAGACCTTTGATGAAGGCGCAAGCACAGAAGCATTTGAAAAGAGGTTACTAATGCTGTGGCATTTTATCTATGCAAAGATCTGACGCTCATCAAAATGGCTAAAAATGAGGGTTTAAGTGACTTCTGGAAATAGTTGGTCTGCTTTACTACTACCACTGCAATACCTCTGATTTGCTCAAAATCCAGAGTGACGATTGAGTACAGATTTTTCTCCTCTACTAGTGATTTAGGGTCTAGCTGGACTTTTGACACATTTTATTCTCTTTGAAGTATTCTTATTAATAATAGTAGTAATAATAATAATAATATTAATATTTAATATTACATTAATATGTAAAATTATAATATTTTTATTATGTATTAAAAACCCCTTGCAAACCCCTAGTGCATACTATAATAAGCTATAATGCATACTATAATAATGCTTCAGTGATGCCACACAAATCCTCTCCAAATAGGGCTTAAGGTTAAATAATGATGTCTTAATGAATTAACATCTTAATCATGTGATCTACAAATGCAGTGCAAAACACTGAGATGTTTTCTTTCCAAACACATTTAATGGCTGTGTCAACGTTTGACTAGTCCAGAAATAAAACGGTTGTCTGTGCCTGAGAGAAGGTAATGATCTATATTTGTACTTTTCCTCTGCAGTGGCAGGTGTGAGTGAGGCATATGAGGATGCTGCCAACTGCCTGTGGTTACTCACCAACTCCAAACCCTGTGCAAACTGCAAGTCTCCCATTCAGAAGAATGAAGGCTGTAACCATATGCAGTGTGCTAAGGTGCTACTTTACTTTCTGGTGCCTTGCTTGGGGAATTTCAGTCATTGCATAAGTAATTGAAGTGATTGTTGATATGCTGTAGAATAAACTTTGCAAATTAAAGTGCCAGTTGTAGGCAGGGACGCCCTTTATGTAGCTAGCATTTGATGTTCAGGGGTTTTGATATTACGTGGAGAGAGTAGATAACATTAGCCGCCTATTCATTGAAATGGCCTTTACTTCAGTAGACAAGGTGCACACCTGGTGGTACACATGATTTTCGAAACCATGCCCAAACCTCAAATAACAGTCTGGCAGGAGGACCAAAGTCCCCTGGACCACTAAATTAAGCTGACCTCATTAAAAGTAGACAAGGTCATGAAAATGTGGATTTCCCCGTATAAATAATTGTTGCTGGACTCCTGTTTCAAATATTTGTAACTCCAAATCTTTTGCCACTTGTGAAAACATGAGTGTTTGAGTGATCGAAACTGATAATTTTGTTTGAAGGAAGCCAAAAATACATTGATAGACAGTATTACAACCAACACAGAAGATCAGCCAGATGAAACAGAGACTTAACGACTGAATGTGAACCAGTTTATATAGTTGTAGGTTAGAGGGAATATACAGGTAGTGTGTGTCATAAAAAGGAGTACTACTTACAGTAGGAAAGGCACATACACTTAGGAACACCATTTACAGCTTGTTACAAATAATAGTGGAAAATCACCCACACACTTGAGTGACTTGCACAAAAAAGTCTAAACAGAAAAACCGAGTTAGAACAGCCTCTAGTCCAAATGTGAGCAGGCACGAGCACAGTTGGTAAGGTTGATCCGCACACATGCACACGAATCAAGGTTTCTAGATCTCACAAGAAAAACTAGCAATCAGATCTCTGCCCCAAGAAAAAAGATGTAGATTGGCTAAAAAAAAAATCCCTAAACAGTTGACCTACCACAATGTGAGAGTGACCACTTCATCAGTTGATGATGATATGATGATGATGATGCATAACAGTCATGCATATTTCCCTTTTAGCTTTAGAGGCTGAACAAAACCAGCTTGTAGGAGTATTGGAGAGTGTGAGACAGGACCAGGGAGCAAGCCCAAATAAGCCCCAAAAACCTGAAACTTCCAATATTAAGTCACTTAGAATAAGCAATCCTGGCAACCGTGACACAATTGACAGACTTCCGCTCCTATTTGTGGATCTGCAGTGTTGACTGCCTGTTTATGGCTGCAACATCCAGAATTATAAGACAGATTTTTATTTCCTGTTATCATTTATTATAGTTAAGACCTGGGCTGTTAAAGTGAACGGCTCTTGATTGGCGCTTAGTAAGCTGATGAAAGGGTAAATAATCGAATAAACCACAGTGCTTAGTATTTTGAGTGTTTGTGTTTCAGTATATAGACTTTTGGCGAATGTTGATTGTGTGTCTCTACAGTGCAAGTATGATTTTTGCTGGATCTGTCTGGAGGAGTGGAAGAAGCACAGCTCTTCTACAGGTGGATATTACCGCTGCACTCGCTACGAGGTCATCCAACAGGTGGAAGAGCAGTCTAAAGAAATGACTGTGGAGGTACACGTGCTGATTTATTGTTATGCACTGGTGCTTACACAACTCCTTGATTTGAAGAAGATCCAGCTGTGTGTGTATGACTGATGGATATTCTGGGATAATCGCAGGCACATTTATTATTGCGAGAGCTGCATTGCATCCTTTTCTTTTCTGTCTTTATTAAACATCCAGGCTGAGAAAAAGCACAAGAGCTACCAGGAGCTGGATCGTTTTATGCACTACTACACACGCTTCAAAAACCATGAGCACAGCTACCAGGTACATGTAATTCATTATAGAGACTGCTAATGTCTGGGAAGGGCAGGAGATGGATGTAATGAACTCTGTTGAACATTGTTTGAAGCTCACTGATCAGTTCCCTGTACAGTACACCATGTTCTGCTTATTCAGCCCAAATATGATCAGTTAGTTATGTTAGTTAGCTTTTCATTATAGAAAACCATTCAGACTGAAGCATGCAAGAGCCTGAGACGAGGCTCTCCACATCTCTCGCTCAGTCAGCATTACACTCATCGACCACTTTATTAGGTACACCTCCTTGTTTCTATGCTCATTATCCATTTTATCAGTTCCACTTACCGTATAGATGCATAGTTCTAAAATTACAATCTGTAGTCCATCTGTTTCTCTACAGAATTTATTTCCCTTTATTCTGTTCTATAATGTACAGTTCTCAAGGCTCTTTTCTCCCCAGGACCACCACAGATCAGGTACTATTTGGGTGGTGAGTCATTCTCACTACTGCAGTGACACTGATGTGTTAGGGTGTGTTGTGCTCATGGAGTTTCCAAGCACCTCAGTGTCAGTGCTGGACTGAAAATAGTCCACCAACCAAAAATGTCCAGCCACCAGCATCCTGTATGCAGGATTATGTGAGCACTGATGAAGGATTAGATGATGACTAAAACTGTGCAACAGCAGATGAGCTACTGCCTCTGACTTTACATCTACAAGGTGGAACCGTATGGATAGAGTGTACAGCGAGTAAACGGAGTGTTGTTAAACTCCAGCAGCATTGCAGTATCTGATCCACTTGAACCAGCACAATACTCGTACATCACCACCATATCAGTCCTACTGCAGTGCTGAGAGTGATCCACTACCCAAATGGTACCTGATCTGGATTAACAAAGTATGTAGAGAAGCAGATGGACTACAGTCTGTAATTGTAGAAACAAGGAAGTATACCTAATAAACTGACAGTGAGTGTATGCAGTACAACATGGCTACTACACTGCAGTTACTCTGTAAACAATACAGAAACCTGAACCGAATATAATAGTATTTATCATTTAAAATATGAGTGTTTTTTATTGTACAGCATTACTATTTAGTGCTTTACATTGAGAGCATGGTTATAATTATAAATATGTATAACCTCTTAATCCAAAAAAAAAAGCTAAAAGAAAATGAGTGTTTCCCTCTTTAGGCATAAATCTATTCCTCCTCTCTTACTGTCCTTTGTAGCTGGAGGAGCGTCTCCTCAAAACAGCCAAAGAGAAGATGGAGCAACTGAGCAAAGTCTTGAGTGGAAGTAAGACCTTGCATGTCCAAGCTTTATATGATGCCTCTTAGGAGGTCACAGTTGTCTCACATAAAATGGAACATGTACTGTGTTTGCTGGTTATAGGAGAAGGAGGTGCACCAGACACTACTTTCATTGAAGATGCAGTGCATGAGCTTCTTAAGACTCGCCGTATCCTCAAGTGCTCTTACCCTTATGGTTTCTTTTTGGAGCCCAAAAGTACGAAGAAAGAAATCTTTGAACTTATGCAGGTTGGTAATGGCATAGTCAACACTTGCTCTGTTCTGATATATTTGTCTTATAACTACATGTGTCTGGAGGGTTAAAAGTGATATCCTCAGGCAAGGAAAATGTCAGTCTAGACTAAACAAATGGAAAATACATTACTAAGCAGCATCTCAAACACCCTATTTGTATGTAGGTGTATGTGGTTTGTCATATAGGATTCATTTCCCACTCTTCTAGGATAAATTGATGGCTCTGATTGAGAACAGCATAGAGATGCACTATGTGCACAAAAGTATTGGGACATCTATACATGATACCTAGAGAAACGTTTACATTTCTAAATCAATAGGCATTGACATGGAATTGGTTCTAACTTTGGAGCTGTAATAGCTTCCATTCTTATGGGAATGCTTTAGCGAATTTCTGCCATTTATCCAGAAGAGCATTTGTGAGGTCAGACACTGATTTTGGATGAGAGGGCCTGGCTCGCAATCTCAGTTCTGGTGCGTTCCAAATGTGTTTGTTGGGGTTGAGGTCAGGATGCTGTGTGGGCCAGTCACATTCTTCCAAACCAAACTCAGCCAACCATGCTTTTATGGAGCTTGCTTTGTACACCGTGCCACAGTCATGCTGGAGCAGAAACTGTTCCCACAAAGTTGGAAGCAGACAGTTGTCCAAAATGTCTTGGTATGCTGAAGCTTTAAGATTTCCCTTGATTGGAAGTAAGGGGCCTAGTCCAGCCCCTGATAAACAACTCCATAGCATTATCCCTCCTTAACCACACTTTACAGTTGGCACAGTGCAGTCAGGCAGGCAACGTTCTCGTGGTATTCACCAAACCCAGACTCATCCATCAGAAGACAAAATACAGCTCAATTTTTACTGCTGAAGCTTCTACCCTCCTAATGGCAGTCGACCATGTCAACACCACACAGCAACCCAAATCCAATATATTTACTGACTCCAAATCTTGTTGGAATCCCTCAGTACCAATCACCCAATCAGCAACACCATCCTGGAAAAACTACATCATCTCACAAGGCTGAAATTCGATATAGAATTTTGCTGGATCCCAGGCCATAGCGGCATCTCTCAAAATGAGAGTGTGGACCGGATGGCAAGGAAAACAACAAAAACCCAGACGGCAAACTGCCACCAACGGACATAAAACCTTTACTGTCCCACTATATACAAGAAAAGTGACAAGCTGAATGGAACACACAAGCCAAACTGTGTGAGCTCAGCCCCAAGACAGGCAACAAACCCAACACATATCTGGACAACTGAAGGGACCAAATTACACGTCGTATTGGACATACCAGGTTTGCTGAAGGGTGAAGAACCCCCACAATGTGGAACCTGCCAAAGAACAATCACTTTAAAACATTTACTAACTGAATGCCCTAGGTACAAAAGTCTTAATAGGCGTTCAAATTTTTAGAGTTAAAAGGTTCCACTGTAATTTTTGATTCAAAAATAGGTTAGTAGAATGTTTTCTTGTGTATACTCTACTATGTCTTCACTTGACGAAACCACTGCTCTTCTTAGACTGATCTGGAGATGGTGACGGAGGACCTTGCTCAAAAGGTGAACAGGCCCTACCTCCGTACCCCTCGCCATAAGATAATCCGTGCTGCCTGCCTGGTGCAACAAAAGAGGCAGGAGTTCCTGGCCTCTGTGGCTCGAGGAGTGGCACCCAACGATTCACCGGAAGCCCCTCGTCGCAGGTATTACCATTTCCTAGTCTTGGAGTTAATCGGTTTCTTGGATACAGTGGGTGCCCAAAGTCTGAGACCACAAGTGAAAATGCTTCAGGTTTGTAATTTTCTCTAAGTTCTGCAATGTTTTCTGTTGCAGACCATATGTGCATTCAGGCTGGCTTGGACTCCACATGGTTATGTAAAATTTGATGGTCCATGTTATCTCAGCATGATTTCACAATATCCTAAAGAACATCTTGTGATGTTATTGCATGCTTGGCTTTAGGTCAGGTGACTGGGGAGGAATGTCCAAGAGTCAGCACTCCTTGATCTTTTTAGGTCTTCAGGTAGTTGTTGCATAGCTCCTAGGCCTGTTTTGGGTCATTATCCTGCTGGATGAGAGTGATTTGTCAAATAACTAAATTTAATTGGAGTTACACTCACTCATTCAATGTGTTATGCTGATTATATGATTAGTAATGAAAACAGTGTTATTACAATTGGGAAAATTGCAAAACAAAGCATTTTCACTAGTAGTCTCATTTTTTTTGTATGAATATTTTTATATTTCACTTGGTTTGATATCATATGGGTCATACAGGTCGTAGAACCAGCTCTTTTGAACACTTTTTTTTGTGTATTTTCAGTTTTGCTGGGGGCACGTGGGACTGGGAGTACTTGGGTTTTGCATCTCCAGAGGTAACTTTTACTTTTGGTTTGTGTTAATATGTTTGCTTATGCACATGGCCTACAAATATGTAATGTTTAAACGGGAAAATTCTCTGCTAAGCCTCATTTCCTCTCACATGTGATCAACAAACTAAAAAAACTTCTTGTTCATGAGCAGTAGATGCTTGAATAATGAACAAAATGCAGAGTTTATGAAGTAGATTATTTCAAAATTGGACAACAGAATATTGGAAAAACGCTGCCTGGTCTGATGAGTCTGAGTTTGTGCTGTGACTTTTGGATGGTAGGGCATAATCAACATGAAAGCATGGATTCATCCTGCCTTGCATTAACAGATCAGGCTGGTGGTAGTGTAATGGTGTGGGGGATATTTTCTTTCCGTGTTTTGGGCATGTTAGTACCAGTTGAGCATTGTTTAAGTGCTACAGCTTACAGTATTGGTGCTGACTATGTCCGTCCCTTTGTGACCACAGTTTACTCGTCTACTGATGGCTACTTCCAGCGGGATAAGTTCAGAAATTGAATTGAAAAAGTGACATAAATAGAGCGCAGACACGGCTGATAAACTCTATGCCGCTAAATATAATGTGGGATTATCTAGTACAACAGATCAGCTGTACCTAGTAAGTTATGTATTATGTCTGCATGTGTGAATGACACAAAGCCAGGGCAATTCTGTAAAGATAACCTCGTAATTACCTGCGTTCTGAGTGTACAAGAGGCTAATAATACAGTGGTGCATAAAAGTTTATGAACCCTTTAGAATTTTCTATGTTTCTGCAGAAATGTTACCTAAAACAACATCTGAATTTCACACAAATCCTAAAAGTAGACGAAGAGAACCGAATTAAACAAATGAGACAAAAATATTACACTTGGTCAATTATTTATTGAGGAAAATATTCCGATATTACATATTAGTGAGTGGCAAAAGTATGTGAACCTCTAGACTCTGGGGGTCACACCAGATACTGAAAGCAAAGGTTCACATACTTTTGCCACTCACTGATATGTAATATTGGATCATTTTCACCAATAAATAAATGGCCAAGTGTAATATGTTTGTCTCATTTGTTTAACTGAGTTATCTTGATCCACTGTTAGGACTTGTGTGAAAATCTGATGATGTTTTAGGTAAAATTTATGCAAAAATATTGAAAATTCCAATTGGTTCACAAACTTTCAAGCACCACTGTATCTGTGGATGCATAATCTGGTATCATCTGGTATGGTAAGGTACTCTTTATTTATTACCCTAAGAAACCCTCTTTTTAAATTTTTTTAAATTTAATTAAATTTTTTTAACTTTTCTTTTTGTAATCCTTGAGTTGAGTTTTGGACAGATGCTCATGTTTGCTTTAAGCCACTTTCTACCATTATTATAGTTCTAGAATGTGTTGATGGATTTATTTGGTAACTTAAATATATAATGCATTACTGGTGCCTAAAAGGCCTATAGACTAGGGATGGGCAACATTTGATTGATTTAGATTAAAATTGGGTGCTATATTTATATTAAAAATAAATGCCTCCTTATTAAAATCTTTTGGAGACATTGTATTAGAAACAATAATAGCTGTCGGTTTATGTACAAAAGAGGCCTAGTGCATTTGTAACTACTCCATTATACATTGGGGCAAAAAAGCATTGTCAGCCACTGATTGTGCAAGTTCTCCCACTTGAGAGAGATGAGAGAGGTCTGTAATTTTCATCATAGGTACACTTCAACTATGAGAGACAAAATGAGGGAAAAATCACATTATAGGATTTTTAAAGAATTTAATTGTACATCATGGTGGAAAATAAGTATTTGGTCACCCACAAAACAAGTAAGATTTCTGGCTTTCACAGACCTGTAACTTCTTCTTTAAGAAGCTCTTCTGTGTCCTCCACTCGATACCTGTATTAATGGCACCTGTTTGACCTCGTTATCTGTATAAAAGACACCTGTCCACAGCCTCAAACAGTCAGACTCCAAACTCAACCATTGCCAAGACCAAAGAGCTGTCGAAGGACACCAGGAAGAAAATTGTAGACCTGCACCAGGCTGGGAAGAGTGAATCTACAATAGGCAAGCCGGTTGGTGTAAATAATCAACTGTGGGAGCAATTGTAAGAAAATGGAAGACATACAAGACCACTGATTGGAGGAAGAAGTATGCTGAGTTGCATCCCAAGAACACCATACCTACTGTGAAGCATAGGGGTGAAAACATGCTTTTTGGGGCTGTTTTTCTGCAAAAGGGGCAGGACGACTGATCCATGTTAAGGGAAGAATGAATGGGTCCATGCATCGTGAGATTTTAAGCCAAAACCTCCTTCCATCAGTGAAGAGCATGGAGGAATGGGCCAAAATACCAGCTACAGTGTGTGCAAACCTGGTGAAGACTTACAGGAAACGTTTGACCTCTGTCATTGCCAGCAAAGGTTATGTTACAAAGTATTGAGTTGAACTTTTGTTATTGACCAAATACTTATTTTCCACCATAATTTGTGATTTCCTGGATTTTCTTCATTCATTTTGTCTCTCATAGTTGAAGTGTACCTGTGATGAAAATTACAGACCTCTCTCATCTTTCTAAGTATGAGAACTTGCACAATCAGTGGCTGACTAAATACTTTTTTGCCCCGCTGTATCTGAAACATATTTAGTAATGAATATGTAACTGGTCAAAAGTTTAACATAACCCCTTTTTCAGTTTTACTGACATTTAAGCAGATATCTGTACTTTCCAGTGAATAACCTCAAATGGTACAGAGGTAAACAGTAACCAGAAAGTGGTTAAAAAAGGCTAGTTTATAAAAAGCTGAAAAATAATGTCAATTATTTTTTGTTACTATTTTTTATATTACTATCAATCACTTTTTCTCTTTAAAAGCAGTGTTTGAACAGACTTGCTACACCTTTGGACAGTATTGCATTACATGTAGTATATTGCTGTCATAATGGTAAGCAGAAGGCACCCTGAACCAAAAGGGCCACCACAGCATGTTGCAGCACCATCCCTTTGGTCTGCTGTTATTTGATCTGGGGTTCATCCTACAATGATACCCCAGGATAATATGAGAACTCCTTTAGAAGACAAGAACAAGACACTGGTGGCCAGCATCGTTTCCAGATGTAAACCCCACTGAGCTGGTTGTTTGGGATGAACTGGAAAGTTCAAAGCTCAGCAACCTACAAGTACAACTCATTTGTTAAACCTTCTCCAATAATGTTGGGAAGAAACTTAACAAACTGCATTTGATTTCCAGTGGGGGCGTAATGATACACTCAGTGATCAATGATTTGATTTTCAGGGTTTGATTTTTCTCACGATTATTGTGTAAACAATACACATTTTCTTGTATACGTTTTTAAACAAAAAACTTTAGTCCCTTGTAATTAATTAATTGTGTGTATGCAAATTTGTGTATAGATGTTGTGACGCTAAATAAATCCAAATAAACAAACTAGAAACAATGTACTGTAAAGTACATTTAAACAAAAAGAAAATTAAGTCCTTTGCAATTAAAATAAATTAGGAGTCTCAGAGAGAGCAGGATATACATGTGAGCATGAACTATGATTGTGCCCTCTAGTGTTTAAAAAAGCAATTGCATTTCATGGTGTATTAACAATGCATATTCGCTTTACACCCCTAATTTCCAGAATGCCTTGAGGGTATTTGGCTTTTATATTCACAAACGTGGCTACGTTGAGTCAAGATTTAGGTTATTTTGTTAAACAAAACGATTTTATGACTTCCAGTTGTTTATTTGTTCAGTGTTTTTTCAAAGTACATAGAAACATTAAACTGTGTAAATATCATTAAAACTAGACAACTAGGGGGTCTTGTAAAAACTTTTGACCGATAGTATACCTTTTGGTATAAAATACTGATTGGACTGAATCTGTTCAAAATTCAGTAACAAGGCATTCAAGTTTCCAGAGCTTTGTACCGAAAGTATATAATGATGAGCAAGTAATATAACTGGATAAACAGCATGCTCAGAATGATTTCATATTGGCCTTTGCTAATTAAATACCCTTAAATGACTTAATAATAATGCTCTGCCGCCTTTCATTTATTTCTATTCAGCAATAGAATCTGTGATCTGTGTCGTGTTACTTTCTAAACTGAAACGGGGCATTTAAGGTAATGCAAAGAATAGTCATAATATTTAGCATGCTTAACCTCTGTATTTAACCACATGCACACGTACAGACCGTCCTCTCGTTTTGCTAGGCCATCTGTATCGCATCACCACATGCACGAGAGTGCTGTCCAACTGACGTTTCATGTTGGATGTATTGCTGTGATGTAAAAATATTTAAAAAATATATTTCATAAACATTACTCATAACAGTGTGTTGGTCTAGCGGTAAAGGTACTGGACTATGGACCAGAAGGTCCATGGTTTAAATCCCACCTCTGCCAAACTACCACTGTTGGGTCCTTAAGCAAGGCCCTTAACTGACAATTGCTTGGATTGTAAGACTGTATCAGTTGAAAGTCGTTCTGGATAAGGGTGTCTGCTGAATGTAGGATAATGTGGTTGCTGTTAATGCACTAACATATTAAAACAATAACAATAACAACAAAAAGCAATAGAAAAATCCCTTTTTTATCTCAATAATTGGCTGGTCATTAGTTGAATGACTTTGTGCCCATCCCTACTGTAGACCAAAAAACACATGTGAAAATGTAACACTATTGGATGTATGAGTATGTTCCTCTGCAGCTGAATGGTATTCCATTGCTATTCTGTTCTAATCTAAAGATCCAGGGAAGTCGGGCAATTCTCGGAGGAATTGATCCGAGAGTCCACATTCAAAATGCAGGAGGCCAGCGGCAGGTATTACTGAAACCCCAGTATTCTTCCATTTCAGGGATGGCAGCATCAGCAACGGAATGGCACCAGTCATCTGCATTCCATTTACCTTTCATTGTTCACTAATTTATTTGGCAGCATGCTTCTTTTTGTGTACTTTCATGCACTAGAGCAGCGTTTCTCAAAGTGTGGGGCGTGTAGCTATTGCAGGTGGGGCGCAAGGAATCGGAAGAAATTAACATTTTTAAGCCTGTCTTTTTAATGCCTGTCTGTTTTGCCAATAAAAGGGGCGGGCATAAGCCAAGGATGCGGGCGGAACAATATAAACAGTAGAACAGGGCAGCGAGAGAAAACTCTCAGAATACCGTCAGCAGGAAAAGCGAATGGTGAAAGCTGCGTCTGTGAAGAGTAAAGCACATACTGTATTATACAGAGTCGCATATAGAGTTGCCCCAGTGCAAAAAACCACACACGATAGCTGAGCAACTTATTCTCCCCACTGCTGTTGACATGGTGTCAATTACACTTGATGAGACAAGTGCTGCGAAGTTAAAAACAATCCCCCTGTCAAACGACACAATTGCGAGGCGTATTTGCAACATTTCTAATGATATTGAAGCACAACTCATTGAAAAACTGAAAGAAAATCGTTTTGCAATACAAGTGGATGAAGCCACAGACAGCAGTAAAAGCGCTTTGTAAATTCGGCGTCACTGACAATGAGCGAGGATTTGCTCTTTTGCAAATCTGTGTGTTATAATGTTAAGCTACTGATTTAGAAACATACATTAGAAAATTTAAAACTTGCATGTGTATTTTATTACCATTTTGTTGGGGCGATATGGGACAGGTGGGGCGTGAAAATTCCCTTTCTTCTGAGGTGGGGAATGATAGAAAAAGTTTGAGAACCACTGCACTAGAGCATAGTTCCCTTTGGTTGTTGTTATTCTCTCTGTAAACTCATTTAAAGAAACCTGTTTGCTTTGTATGTTTGAAAACCTGCTACTTGTATTCATTTATGTACATAGACAAAATGATGTACATTTTGGACTTTGGGAGCAAATGTATGTCAAAATTTAGGTGTCTTGTTTTTCATTTGCTTTTGTTCAATTAAAACTATGAAAGAGTTACAGATATGGAGAAACAAGATGAAGTGATAAGCTCTCTGTTTACAGATCTGTTTCTCTTGGAAGAGGAATAATTATTTGAATACCTTTCATTTGCATGCACTATTCAAGCTCATTTTTTCTAGTGTGTTGTTATTATTAGAACTAATAAGCATTAAATATGGGGACAAATAGAAAGCTTATTGATAATATTTTTTTCGTCTTGCATTTCATTTGTAATTGGGAAAAATAACATTTTCCTGAAAATGATTTGCAAGGTAAATCATGCTTGGCCTCCTGATGTAATTTCTTGAATACCATTTTGCATGATGGTCTCACAAAATAAGCAGAAAACAAATCCACTCCATAAGAACCACCGTACAGTTTGTAACAGTGATTCAGCTCTCGCACTAAAACTGGAGCATTAAAGCAAGTCTGAATCACCATAACTGTGCGGTGCTATTTCACACAGGTCTGGATTTGTGTCAGAGGGGTGTGTAGGTTGTTTTAAGAGTTCCTGTGAAAGTGATTTTAACAGGCTCTTCTTCCTCAGCAGGGTAGGCGGAGTTTTCTGTGCATGGTTTTAAAGGCTTCGCTCAAGAGGTTTCATTGATTTGTGTTGTTGTTGTGTTGCATTTCAGGAGTATGCAGAGTTCCAGTACCGACGCAGACACAGACAGCGCAGGCGTGGTGACATGTCAAGCATGCGTAGCAACACCCCAGACTCTGATGACCCCAACCCGAGCACTTTAGGTACTTGAAATACTGCAGAGACTTGACTTCTCTTTGGTTCATACTGTTCTCTGTAGGTTGCTAGACATGCTGTAATTCATGGCTAGGAGTCAAATGGAGCAACCTCTGTTGGGGTTGCAGAGTCCTGAGGTGCATAGTCCATAAATGTCACCAACAATGTAAACCTCCTTTGGGATTAACATCAGCACAAAATCAGTGTGCCTGGAGCTTCATGGTATTAGTTCCCATGGCCGAGCAACTGCATGCAAGCCTTACAACCACCAAGCACAATGCCGAGCGTTGGATAGAGTGGTGTAAAGCATGCTGCCACTGGACTCTGGAGCAGTGGAAATGTGTTCTGTGGAGTTTCAAATCTTGCTTCTCTATCTAGCACTCCGATTTACCAGTATGTGTTTGCTGAATGCCAATAAGACATTACCTGCCTGACTGCATTGTGCCAACAGTCACGTTTGGTGTAGGGATAATGCTGTAGGCTTGTTTTTCAGGGGTTGGCATAGGTCCCTTATTTCCACTGATCTTAGTTTCAGCATTCCAAGATATTTTAGACAATTGCATGGTTCCAACTTTTTGGAAACAGAAGGCCCTTTTCTGCTCATGACTGTGGCCAGGAGCACAAAGCAAAGTCCATAAAGGCATGGTTGGGTGATTTTGGATTGGAAGACCTTGACTGGCCCAAACGGAGCCCTGACCTCAACCTGATTGAACACACTTGGGATGAACTAGAATGGAGATTGTGAGACAGGACCTCTTATACAACATCAGTGTCTGACCTTGCAAATGCCCTTCTGAATGGGCAAAAATTTCCACAGACACACTGCAAAATCTCCAGAAGAGTGGAAGCTGTTATAGCTGCTAATGGGGGACCAACTCAATGTTAATACCTATGAATTTAGAATGGGATGTCATAAAAGCTCCTGTAGGTGTACTGTATAGGTGTCTTAAGGAGCATTACTTATGTCCTGAACTTGTATATTATTTTATTTGGTTGATTGGTGATTTAAAAAAAAAAAAAAAAAAATCACAATAAATATTTGCATTCCCTTATGTCCACACCAAAGCTAATGGTTTACGTTAAATTGGATAGAGCTATAATTGCTGCAGCGTCAAACCTGTGTTTTTTCCCTCTTCAGATTCAGAGCAAGTAGGTCCGAGACAAGGCCTACCTATGGTAAGTTTTGAACCTTGCTTAATATTTCCACAGTGATATCTCGAAAGGTCAGTGAATCCCATCCTCCTTCTGTTCCACAGCCCCACAGCTCCTTGGACGAAGACGATCCCAACATCCTTTTGGCCATCCAGCTCTCTTTGCAGGAGTCCGGGCTGGCTGTGGGAGACGGAGGTGCTGTAGACACTCAGGAACTGCTGGCTCATGAAGCATCTCTGGGGGCCATAGGCAGCTCTCTGCCCTCCAGGCTGGACCCACTCCTGCATGGCATGGATGTTCCCCGTGCTGCGCTGAGCAGTTCGGAGCTGCTGGAACTCGAAGACAGCCTAAAGAAGCTGGGCAGCATGAGCAGTAAGAACGTCCCGCAGCGTTTTCACAATCTAGGCAATCCATGCCGCGACCCTGTTGGAGGTCCTTTCCCACCTCCTTTGGGACACACAGACTCTGACGACATGGATTCTGCTGACAACGCCAATCTTCTGGGCAACATCATGGCCTGGTTTCATGACATGAACCCTCAGAACATCAGTTTGGTTCCCTCAGCCACTCCATTAGATCCAGAGTTTGGTGATCCGCTCAGCTCAGAGCAGTCAGTGGAGAAGCCCTTCCAGCAGTGGACAGCAGAGGGTGAGCAAGAGGTCTGCGACTATGGCAGCGCCGAAGAGCGAGAACCTGTCAGGCCCACTCAGCTGGACCTGGTGAGTGTGGAAGTTCCATCTGCAAGCACTCTTTTGCCCCAGATTAGTGAAACCCTGAGCACTTCTCAGCCCTGCCACTCCGACTCCTTGAAATGTGACTCGGATCCTGAACAGCCGAGCAGCAGCTCTTCTGAGTGGGAAGGTCAAGTTCACCTAGTATGAAATTCCAGGCCCTTCTTTCGTTGAGTTGCCAGACCACGTTTGATAAGAATTGGCTGCCAAAATCCAAGGCGAAGAGATGAAGTCTGACAAGCCAGGACTTCATTCGTGTAATGACATGAGTAGAAAGTGAAAGCTGAAACCCTATTTTAGAACATTGAGATCGTCTTGAGACTGTATTGAGTTTTTGTACTTTGGGGGCCCTGAATGTGTAATTTCTGACTAGAAACAGTGTTTCACACTCTTGGATATGAGAACAATTCTAAAGAAAGCAGTCGAAATCAGAAACCGCCAATAGGAGCAATGCCTGTATGTAGTCTATGGCAGGCAATAATTACTGTAGCGAGCTGCCAGATCTCTTTCACAGAAAAGGTCTACTGTATGGAACAGTTCAGTCTGGCAGAATGGTTGGTCTGAATGCCAGGTTCAGCCTGAGCAGGTTCTTTTCGGAAAGATCTGTTTGTCTGGGTGGTGGGTGTTACTGTAGGTGCCATAAACACTGGCCAGCACATGAAGAGTTCACACAGTGGACACTGTGCTGATTGTGCCTGCTGCTGAGGGCTGAGCAGCCCCTTTATAAACACGACCCAATCTTTTAAACTCGGTGTGTTGCGTTGGAGAAATGAACTCTAGCAGATCTAGAGGTGGATTCATAATCATGGTGAAGGAAAGTGCAATTGTTCCACTTGCAAAAGTTCTTTTCTTTGGTCAAGCTTGACCACTGTAATATGCCACTGGTGTTTTAGAATGGAAAGTAAATGTCGATTTCAAACTCTGCAGGAGTGCTGCAACGAGCTTTTCAAAATGGTTACTCTACGCAACTTATTACAGTGCCTTTTCTGTGAATTTTCTCTCTTATTTATTACCACATCACTCGAGTGCTCAACGAATGGCGTGTACTACTTTAAAGTACGCGCCACTGTAATTTTCAGTGGCAATGAAAGTAACAGTCTTTACACTTAACATTTTATTGACTTTTTTTAATATATGCTTGATCACCCTTTGGTTTGCCTCTGGTTCGTCGCCAGAGCTTTTTGTAAAACAGTAATTAACCCAGGCTTGTATGTGAATTACTGCTGGTATTTCCCTCTATCTCTGGTTCCATAGCAATTTCAGTGGTGGTATGGTAAGTTGAGTTCGAGGAGATGTTGTGTGTACAGTACGTGGCGCCCATCCACTATGTGAAATGCCAGACCTAATATATTGTGAAAATCCATTTTCTATTTATTTGAAATCGAATGTCTTTCACAAAAGAAATGATGGACAATGTACAATATCTGAATGAAAGCCAATGTTTTTGTCCATGTGTCAAGAAGCAGTCCTTTTACAGTGCCACTTTTAAATATGCGCTTTAAACTAAATTGTGACTACTGAGGTCATTGTGAATAGCCCCTTTTGATATGGGAATACATTTCAATAAATCCCCTGGCCAAATGATCAGACTTAACTGCCAGCTTTTAAGCCTGTTTGGCCACAGTCAGTTTGAACATTTAAGAACAGAAAGAAAATGTTTAATTACAAGAAAACCTCAAATTGTAAAAGTATGTTTGTCAGCTCCAGAATTAATCACACCATTGATAATGATGGCGCAGAAGGACATGAAATATGTAGTTAAACTTAAGTACTTGGTCTAATACTGAACATCTGAGCTGTCTCATCGGAGAACAAAATTAAACCGTGCCTCTCCATCCTGGCCAACATAGCAGCACAGAGTCATCTACTGTAAGCCTAGACGAGCTTGGAGAATACAGAGCAAGGCATACGAGACATTCCGTACAGAATACAGAACCTCTCCATGGTCCTAAATGGGCTACAGGTCAGAAGGCAGGGATTACTGTCAAAACCACAACCACCTTATTCTTGCCAGAGTCAGACATGTTTTCCTTACAGTGCCCTAATATATCACGTGGCACATGATGCTTGGTGTATTCTCTAATTCTCATATTGCTGAAGTCCTCAGTAAGTTTTATACCCTAGTGAAGCAGAAAATCTTGAATGAGCATCCAAACTTGTCGGTGAACTTGACAAGTAACGTAAATGGGAGCAAGGGTGACTGACACTAATAAATGACTAAAATAAAATGGTTTGTCCATATTGCAGTGTGATTTTTGAACTAATTACTCACACCTTTTTAGTAATAATTCTGGAGCTGACTATATTTTTGAGTTTTCAATTTTTGAGGAAACGTTGCCATATGTTGTAATAATATTAATACAATCTTGATTTCAACCTGTGGAAGCAAACCTGTTCTAGTAGTGATGGTAGAATTACTGAAATACTGTACGTTACACGTGACGCTGTCCCATGAAGTATGTTTACTCATGTAGAACTGAACATTGAGTTTTTTTTAATTGCCTACATAGAATTGACTGAGTAACCTGCAGTATTTTTCAGTAATGTATGTCGCCAAAGTGATGGTGGCACTAACAGTGAAGCACTTGGTAGGTCCTTTCCATCTGTTTAGATGTGGAGTGACATGTTGTCCAGTATGTGAAAATATGCTGTACATTTAAATCACAATAAATACACATTCTATTTTCTTGGGGAATAAGGCAATTTGAGCGTCAAGACAGCTGGTTGTTTGTGGTAAAAAAGGCAAGCACATTTTGTAACCCATTCAAAATTTTATATTGTTAAGTGACTAATCCTTGAAATGTTATTTGCACTTTCATAGTCTATACTTGATACATTCCCAATTTTTATGGAAAATGGTTGATGTTTGGCCAATAAATCTGACTGAGCTGAGTATGAATCTCAATAAAGTTATTAAGCCCCCTAATGGTATTTGGACATTCTGTTGCGTGACATCAAAATGGAATAAATTTCAGGCAAAGGTGGACTTGTTTTATAGTCTGGATTCAGGGCGGCACGGTGGCTCAGTGTGTAGCACTGTCACCCCACAGCAAGAATATCCTGGGTTCGATCCCATGAAGGGGCAACTTTGGTCCTTTCTGAGTGGAGTCTTCATGTCCTCTCTTTGTATGTTTGGGTTTACTCCGGGTACTCCGGTTTCTTCCCACAGCACAAAGACATGCATTAGGTAAACGGATTACAATAAATTGGCCACCAACCTGAGTATATATGACTAGTTTCGATATAACCTTGACTGTTAATGTAACCTTTTCTGTTGTTCAATGGATTTTGATGCTGAAGAGTGACATTAAATAAATTCTATAAACAAATATAGCCTGGGTTCCCAATTCCTATCCTGTGGACCCAGTTATTTTGCTAATTCCTAAGGCCTTCTTGAGCAAGAACAGGGAAATCCAAGTGTGTAGACTTTCTCATAAAGGTATGGTTAAAAATTGAAATTACCCAGATCTTTTTGCTGAGAATTTACTGTACATACCAAATAGTCTTTCCTAGAGATATATGTATCAACTTATTAGCATGTTAATTATTTTAAATGGTTGACATTTAAACGTTTATAGAAATGAACTACAAGTCCAGTAAGGGCTGTTAAACCAGTAGACAGTATGAACCCCGTATGTTTTGTCTGGCCAACTTTGTTTTCATTTTTGAATATACAAACTGCATTTCAGTCTTGTAAAGTAATGAGGAAAAAACCCGAAATAATCATGCGGTTTCAAACGTGGTGTCAATAGCTGATTTTAATCATGATTTGGTACAAAAGCAGTATCTACAGAAGATGGTGTCTGTGAGGAGTCAAGATGGGCAGAGGATCTCCAGTTTGGCAACAAATGTGTAAGAAAATTATTGAAATGTTTAAAAACTATATTCCTTAAACATTTGAAAGGGATTTGTATTTTTCAGTATTAACTTTTTCTGATTTGGCCTGTTTTGCAATTTCTCGTGTTGTGAAATGCATGGACGTCCCTGGTAAAGATGTCATCTTGAAGGCAGCTTATGTTGCTCTAAGATATCAATACAGTTTTGGACTTATTGCTGATAACAGTCTGGATGATTCTTTTTGTTTTTGATCTGGAGCACATGGTGTCCATTTCTTCCAAAAAACGTCTTCCTCAAAAAAAAACAAAAACCCTTTGTTCCTCAAAGAAAGACTAGAAGGGATTTGCCTATTCCTCTCTTTAGAGTGAATAACATAATTAAACAATTCAAAGAATCTGGAGGAATTTCAGTGTGCAAAAAGCAAGAACTCATCTCCAACCCCTCAGATGGCACTGCTTCAAGCAACGTCATTCGTCAATATCTAAAAGAAGCATATGGGCTGAGAATTACTTTGCCAAACCTTTGTCAATCACTACAACACACAGTTGCAGTCCCAAATTCCACTTAAATCTTTACTTTGCTAAAAAAGAGGCCATATGTTACCAATGACAAGGTCTCTGAGGCGACTGGGATGGACCAT
Source organism: Ancistrus triradiatus (assembly GCA_025084515.1). Lineage (NCBI taxonomy): Eukaryota > Metazoa > Chordata > Actinopteri > Siluriformes > Loricariidae > Ancistrus > Ancistrus triradiatus. The sequence goes on along the minus strand of JAJAGP010000802.1, from coordinate 83,308 downwards.
CACATAGTGGAAACGTATTGTGGTCAGACAGGTAAGTATTCTGGATTTTTTCTTGCTGCTTTTCTGCTTGGCAAATGTCATTTACTCCTCTGTGATAGCAGGGCTGATGGAGAAACTGGCCTGCCTGTAGTTCTGACGTCCCCAAAAAAGAATGTCTTGAGATTTTTTTCAACAAAAACTGTGACAATAACAATCCCTTATTGTTGTATACCTTACGACATTTTTGCAGGTAAAATGTACACCTGAAACATTTCATCATTTCGTGTCCTCAGTGTGAAACATCTTTAAAGTGTTGTAAGAAGTAATGGCAACATTACGAAGTGGTTGCCATTTTTAATATTTTTAGCCAGACAAAACATATTAATAATAAATAAACATTAAAGTCAAAGTAAATCTTTAACCACTAACTTGACAAACCAAAGGAAATGACTAAACCACATAGAGCTGAATCCTGCTACCCTGAAGGGAGTACACATGCGGTAGTAGTGATCAACAGGAGAATGAGGCGAATCCAGGTCCAATACACACATTACAGATGCCAGAATGAGGTAGAATTTGATTTACCATAAGATATGAGGAAGATATTCAAATATCTGCTATTCAACTATTTTTTGGAATGTCATACATTATTACATGTCATACAGTATGTGATATTTATTTAAAGCAACGATAATAATCACTTTATGGTATTTAATATGTCTATACTTATTTTTATCTTATTACCACAGTAGGACTTTATAGTTTGCATCTTACTAACACTTTTTTGTCGGAACGGAACTAGCCATAAAAGCACTGCACAACGCAGTGAACCCGACAGATGCACTTTATCCAGATGGGACAAATTATGTTTTAAAGCGCAAATACACCGTTAAAAAACATGTTTGAATAATTTGTATGATTCTATTAAAATTGCACTAATATTCTGTGGACAGTTTCAGAAAATGCTATCCGAAGCAGATTAAGAATAAAAGCAAGACATGACCACTGCTGGTTTAATAAAATGAATAAGGGAAAGCAGTTGCTTGCGGTGCAGGCTACAATGTGGAACAGAAAACCACTGCTGTAAGGCTCGAAAGCAAGCCTCACTGTAATGTTAGCACTTTTTTATCTTCTGTTTTTACAGATCAGCTTGAAACCATTATTTTAGTCCTTAGACCAGGGATGTGGCTTTTATGCTTTCCAGGCATTGTACTGGCAGTGTTTCAAATAGCTAACATATGAAACTTTAGCTGGAAAAGTTTGTTAGGGCTAAATCCCTCTGCCGTTCTTAGGGGTTTTAACATTATCATCATCAATCCCAGTAAGTGTAACATCTGTAAAGAATCAAGAGCTATGAAGCTGATATAAGGTAGGAACAGGTTTATTTGAAGTTCAGTACAAGCTGTACATTAGCAGATCCAAAATACTGGACACTGATGAGATGACTTACACCAGTAGTCCTCAGTAAGCTCAGGATAACCTGCAGGGTCGGGATGGAACTACATTGGTGCTTGAAAGTTTGTGAACCCTTTAGAGTTTTCTATATTTCTGCATAAATATGACATTAAACCATCATCAGCTTTTCACACAAGTCCTAAAAGTAGATAAAGAGAACCCAGTTAAACAAATGAGACAAAAATATTATACCTTGGTCATTTATTTTATTTATTGAGGAAAATGATCCAATATTACATATTAGTGAGTGGCAAAAGTATCTGAACCTTTGCTTTCTGTATCTGGTGTGACCCCCCTGTGCAGCAATAACTGCAACTAAACATTTCCTGTAGCTGTTGATCAGTCCTGCACACCGGCTTGGAGGAATTTTAGCCCATTCCTCCGTACAGAACAGCTTCAACTCTGGGATGTTGGTGGGATTCCTCACATTAGCTGCTCACTTCAGGTCCTTCCACAACATTTGTATTGGATTAAGGTCAGGACTTTGACTTGGCCATTCCAGAACATTAACTTTATTCCTCTTTAACCATTCTTTGGTAGAACAACTTGTGTGCTTAGGGTCGTTGTCTTGCTGCATGACCCACCTTCTCTTGAGATCAGTTCATGGACAGATGTCCTGACATTTTCCTTTAGAATTCTCTGATATAATTCAGAATTAATTGTTCCATCAATGATGGCAAGTCGTCCTGGCCCAGATGCAGCAAAACAGACCCAAACCATGATACTACCACCACCATGTTTCACAGATGGGATAAGGATCTTATGCTGGAATGCAGTGTCTTCCCTTCTCCAAACTTAACACTTTTCTTTTAAACCAGAAAGTTCTATTTTGGTCTCGTTCACAAAACATTCTTCAAATAGTCGACCACTCCTGGGGAGGGTAACAATGGTCTTAATTTTCCTCCATTTATACACAATCTGTCTGACTGGATTGGTGGAGTCCAAACTCTTTAGAGATGGTTTTGTAAACTTTTCCAGCCTGATGAGCATCAACAACTCTTTTACTGAGGTCCTCAGAAATCTCCTTTGTTCGTGCCATGATACACTTCCACAAACATGTTTTGTGAAGAGCTGGCTTTGATAGATTCCTGTTCTTTAAATAAAACAGGGTGCCCACTCACACCTGATTGTCATCCCATTGATTGAAAACACCTGACTCTAATTTGACCTTCAAATTAACTGCTAATCCTAGAGGTTCACATACTTTTGCCACTCACTAATATGTAATATTGGATAATTTTCCTCAATAAATAAATGACCAAGTATAATATTTTTGTCTCATTTGTTTAACTGGGTTCTCTTTATCTACTTTTAAGACTTGTGTGAAATATAGAATGCAGAAATATAGAAATATAGAAAATTCTAAAGGGTTCACAAACTTTCAAGCACCACTGTATTTTAAAGATAAAGGTCTACTAAAATGAAGGTGGTATTGGGTTTATGGGTGTTGTCATTACAGTATACTGTTTTTGGGCTATATAGTCATTGTGGATAACATGAAGTATCCTTAATCTGTGCCTTGTGCAGAACAGAATACAGGCACTGCATAACACGAGCATCTACTGTGTACAAACTGTTTTAATAATATCATTTGAGAAATGTTGCAATTTGAATGATTTTTGCACATTTGACAGGTTATTCCCCATTTTAAGTTTTACACGAGCCAGGGAAATTGGCTTCATAAGTACAAAGGGCAGCAACAGTTCTATAACAGGCCCTGATGGTTTTGTTAAATTAAAGATATTAGTGGGAACTGTAGTGTCCAAAAGAGTCAATCCCTCTCAACACCAACTCCCTCGCCATCCTAGAAAGTAGAGATTACTAAATTTCTGGATGTTTTTCTATTTTTTCTAAATTGCTAGCATTTTCCATTTTTTTTCCCCCACAAATAACACTACAGATCTGTTACAATGTCTCATGTGATCCCTCTTGGCTGTGTTTCCTACCAGTTCTCCTCTTTCTAGCTATGCTGCTATAGCTAATGCTGCCGGGGTCTCATGCTACACATGGCATCAGTGATTGACATGGCATCAGTGATTGTTAATGACCACTGTGCTCTTAATCAATAACTAATTACATTTTCTGTTTTCTCTCCGAGCTGTGTTCCCGGCAGTTTCCAGCCCCACACCTGATGTTCAGCTGCTGGAGCTCCACTCAATCTTCTTGATTCCGTTCATCAGCTACCAGCTCCATCATACCCGAGCCCTTACTAATTGTCGATGTGTCTACTTCACATTTATTTCGAACTTTGACTCCATGGACTGTTAGATTCGCTCTTAGATTTATCATCTACGCGCCCAAGGAGGTTGGGTCCCCTTTTTGAGTCTTGGTCCTCCAAAAGGTTTCTTCCTAGAACTAGGGAGTTTTTTCCTTGCCACTGTCGCCCTAGGCTTGCTCAATTTGGGATTGGACGTAATTATTAGGAGATAATCTAAACTTGTAAAGTTGCTTTGAGACAATGCTCCATTGTAAAAAGCGCTATATAAATAAATCTGACTTGACTTGACTTACACACTGCAAATTCTATACATCACATGTACACAAACTTTAAAAGCAGTTCAGGAGTAACTGGTATAAAATAGCCAGATTTTCAACTTCTCCCTTTTGCCCCCTCTTTTTGTATCATACTCCCTGATGATGCCAACATGAGGAAAACATGTTGGTATCTGGCAATATAGCCTTTTAATTTCACAGTGGACCACAAGCTGGGGGGCACACTTGAATAGTGGATTTCCTCCCATTGTAGGAGTGTTGTTGGGGGAGCAGTTGTGGAATGAGTTGTAATGGGAGGGAGCAATGTAAAACTCAGTATGACACTTCAGAGCTTGACAATCCAAGAAATCAATACAAGAATATAGCAGCAATATAGAACATTGAATGAAATAATTGGTCTTTTATGCATTCTGTTTTACCCCCACTGATCCTGTTCAGGGACACCTAACCCAGAGTTCACTGGAACTGTGCAGGCACAGATACACCATACATGGACCACCCAACCTTCACTTTGCAAGCCCCATCTGGGATTTGAACCGAGGTCCTCTGAAACTGCTGTTTCCAGCTTTCAACATGTTCAACATCAATGCACAATTACAAAATTCGGGGGTGATCAAAAGCCGACAATACCTTATAGACCTGCTTTGAATGACAATTACTCCATTATCTCTCTTGCAGGTAAAATTATGGTTGTCTGTAACAAGATTAAGAACTCTGAATTTATCTTTTGTAAGAAGTTTTAATACCACTATAGTATGTGTGCAATGAACAGCTGAAAAATGAATTGTGTTTATCTTAACCTTTGTATTTTGAACAAAGCACATGTTGCAGTAAACCTCAAGGAGAACAACACCTCTTGAATAGAATATTTCTGGTTATGATATATGATCAAACTAAATAACTTTTACTTGGCACTAACAATAGTTTCTGTAAATGTGTGGATTAGACAATCTAATAATACAAAATGATAGGACAATAATATTGAATATGTACAATATTATATTCATGTGTGCAGTGCCATGTGCTGGACAGGCTTAACGCCCAGGGTATAATCTTGCCTTGAAATGTTTTCTTCCGTGATAGGCCACGGACTCACTTTGACCTTCATCAGGATTAAGCAAGTGCTGAAGATAAATGAATGCTCTCCTTGTGGAACACGTAATCCCCTCAAATGAGACGGTAAGCCCACCCACAGCAACTGATTGACATGGTACCTGGGGGACAATGCAAATGCAAACCACATTGCAACTGTGTTTTATTTTAGCCAAAACTGGATGATCCTGCATGACAATGACAAAGTAAAAAATAACAAATGCTGATACATTTTCAGTCTGACAGAATCTGAACTGTTAAGATATCAGCCGCACTTTGCATTTGAATTTTGTCAACTCTTGTACAGCTGTAAGCTTAAAACACGTGAATTCTCATATGGGTGATACTTGACTGTCTGATGCTTCTTAAGGTTTCCATTGACAAAAGAATTGAAGAACAGTTGCATACAATATCTGATGCATGGCCATCGCCATGTTTGCAAAGCAAAACAAAGATATTGTTTGCGCAGCTGTTGTCCATTGACACGTAAGCATGACATTGTGCCTATCAGGAGCATTTTCATTGGATTTAAATGCAACTAAACCCATGGCTAGTAAAACCAGAAATGCTATGCTATCTGCAACTGCAATAACTTTAATATACTTAGAACAAATAAGCCCAATATGCTGTAAGTGCAGCAATAAACAATAGTCTTGTAAACCCATTTCTGACATTACCTAGTTACTTCTTATACTCTGTGTGCGGCATGAAGACTGGTTGGCTTTTTATTTCTCCTCATGTATAGGTTACACATTGCTCTAATCTGCAATTTGCTATTTTCTGGGAATTCTGGGAATTTCTGCCCATTTATCCAGAAGAGCATTTGTGAGGTCATACACTGATGTTGGACAAGAGGGCCTGGCTCGCAATCTCCAATGAGTTCAGGGCTCTGTGCCATTCAAGTTCTTCCACACCAAACTCACCCAACTGTGCCTTTATGTACCATTCTTTGTGCACTGGGACACAGTCCTGTAGGAACAGAAAAGGTCCTTCCCCAATCTGTTCCCACAAAGGTGGAAGCATACAATTGTCCAAAATGTCTTTGGAGGCAGAAGCATTAAGAGTTCCCTTCACTGAAACCAAGGAGCCTAGATCAACCCCTGAAAAACAACTGTATTAGTATTATCCCTCCTCCAATAAATTGTGCAGTCGGCACAGTGCAGTCAGATGGGTAACGTTCTCCTGGCATTCGCCAAAGTCAGATTCATCCAAGAATGATTTGTCACTCCACATAACATGTTTCCACTGCTTCACTGAGCCCAGTGGTTTGACTGTTCTTTACGCCATTTGCATTGTAAAGGCGCTTGGCATTGTGCTTGGTGATGTAACGCTTGCATGCAGCTGTTCAGCCATGAAAACCCAGGCCATGAAGCTCCCAATGCACAGTTTTTGTGCTGATGTTAATGCCAGAGGTGGTGTAGAGCTCTGCAGTTATTGAGTCAGCACAGCATTGGCAACTTTTGGCACACGGTGACCACATTCTGAAACTTTATGGCTGAGTTGCTGTGGTTCCTAAATGCTTCCAATCTTTAATAATACCACTCACAGTTGATTGTGGAATATCTACGAGGGAAGAAATTTCACAAATTGACTTGCAACAGCGGCATTCTATTGCAGCACCACTCTTGAAATCAGAAAGACCCATTCTTTCCCAAATGGTTGTAAAGGCAGACTGCATGGCTAGATGCTTGGTTTTATAGTCCTGTGGCAATGGGACTGCATGAAACACCTGAATTCAATGATTAAGAGGTGTGTAACAATACTTTTGTCCATGTAGTGTAAGTGGAAATGCAGTAATTAACCAAAAGTATATCACAACACTGTGAACACATTCTACCTTACTGAAGTGACTAACACTATTGTATTTTGTATCATTCATCACTTGCTTCTCAATTCTGTGATCCCTCAAACTTTCTAATGTAGCTAACAGCAAACTACAAAAGCTTTTACAGACACATACTAGTTAAATGTAATTGTTTAAGGCTTATTTAATATAGCAGCTTTGAAAGGCTGAGCTTAGACCCCAAATATCAAAACCGGAGGTGATTGTGGCAAGGGAAAAACTAATGAGGAACTTTAAAAGACTAATGAGGAAGTTAAAGGTCACTGAGAGTGAAGGTGTCTGGTCCTGACAACAATTCTAGCAGTACTAGCTATATTAGTTTAGTAAAAATAAAGTAAAACTCACCTTGATAGTGAAAGTATTTTTCAAATAAAAAAATTGCATGAATACTGCCGACACGTAGTATAATTTAGAGATGTGTAGAACCAGCACCTATCCATTTTCTTGGTGCTAACCATCTGTAGGCAGAAGTTACACAACACTGCTATTTACAAATGGATGTGACAACACAAAGCTTTTAATAAAGGCATATAACAGGGGATTAAGATGGTGGCACACCAGAGCTAAAATTCAAACTGAAGCACCCTGTTTTCTTTAGCATGCAGTCAATTTTTAGTCAGTTCTTAAAGTAAACTTCATACAACTTTCCAAGGTTTCCTCTGTAACATAGTGTTTCTGTATGGATCAGTAAGCTTAAAACAGCCTATAAGCCTATAAGCCTATCTGATCTTTAACTTTAATAAGGTCAGCTCTCCACAACTTCCGGAATTCTCTCTCTTTAAACACTCTGGATGCTAATAATTTATGTAATTAGCTTATAAAACTGAGTGATTTACAAAATCGTAATGCCAGTATTCAAACTATTTGTTTAAAATGACATGTAGCATTTTCTATGTTTATAATATCAGATCATCTTTGAGTTGTTCAAACGCACTATCACTCAAAGTATACAGACATGTTTTGGGTTTCCATCCCCAGTTTTTAACCCAGCTTTTACCTGGACAGTATCACGAGGGCTCCGGTGCCTTACTCTGGAGATGAAGTTTGCCTTGGATTTGATCAAGTGCATGTTTTGTTGATTTTCTTAGTATGAAGAACAAAATCTGTGCATGACTTGTTAATAATTAATTACGTTTTGCAAAAATATGCCATAAGGTTGTTTAGAGAATCAGCAAAACAAAAGCAGAGCCAAACTAAAATACCGTTTATGATAGAGCCCATTCAACGACTGTTATCTCGCAATACGTATGGGGTAAGCAAGGAGAATTTCTGTTATGCTCCATATGTCCAGTAGAGTGTAGTAACTTACCACATAATGGAAGAATATATCCACACCTCATTACTCACTCCCACAGCAGAACTTGTGTTGCTGGCAGAAGTCGTTGGCATGCTCCACCCAGACGTGATTGGGACTGGAAGAGCTGAAAGGTTCGTCTTGTGGCCATTAAAGTATGTCGACAGGACATCCAAAATGATTTTCCCATGCTCTATCACAAAAAGATAGATGGAGTATTGACAATTAGTGGTGCAATATAATCTTCAGAAGGGCAGTTACTAACTCTTGCGGTTGAATGTGTGGCTAATTTTAGACAATGTGGGACTAACATAATAGTTGCTGATTTAGTGAAAGTATCCAGATTGGCTGCAGAATAAAGTGTAGTTCCTTGAGCTGGACACTACAGCAGGATAGATGGAACATGAATACATTTACTTGGTTTGCTGAATTTACAGACATTGACCACTGCAAAAATGTGTGAACAAGGATCTCGTGGATGGGGTCGGCGTTATATATAAGGAACCTCTCATAACCGGAACTTAAGCTCTATATTAATTAGCAAGTACATTATTAACTGCACTGTTAGCATAGACGTGCTGTGTTCCTGTGAAACATCCACAAGTTACCAAGTGATGTTTGCGTAATATTGGCAATAATTAAAAGCTCAATATAGCCAACAGCGCTCAGTATGTTGAATGAAAAAAAGTCTGGGATTCATTAAATGCCACACAGACTCATGGCTTTCATCCCAATACTAAGGCTTTGGTCATTAGTTTACTTTCCTTATTAGCATGAATTGCTCTGTTTATTTTTACTGCACACTTGTAATTAGATCCTTTCCTTTCTATGACCTGGGATCTCTTTTGTCTTCTTGTGAGTTTTGCACTCAAGTATAAACAAAACAATCGGTAGCCATTTCAAGTGGCTGTTGATTATTCAGCCTATATACTGTGCAAGTACTTAAATGGGCTGAATGTATAAAGAGGTATAATGTGCATCTGTATATAAGAATCAACATTGGCATTTACTTTTGAAAGAACACTTTTAAAAATTGTTTTACCATTGTAGGTTTTGATAAAATGGTTAATTAACCTTTGTCTTTAGTAACTGCTCACTGTTGGTCAGGGATGTGGTGCCTATTCCAGGACTCTTTTACTCTATGGGAATACACCACTCATTCATTTATTCATGTTGACTCCCACGGGGAAATTTGAGTATGTTTAGTTTTAATTTTATTATTATGAACACTTATGTGTGCTGTCTGTTAACAGTGATAAACCTTTTGACCCTGGCAGTACCAACTTTAAGTGTATAACAAGCAACACTGCAACAGCACATGTTAAATCTGCAAACAATTGCTATTAGTGAACAATGTTACAAGAAGGATTTGTTAACGTCACTTGGTGTTCTGAAATTTGGTAGGCTGGATTCCGTCATATTTTCCATAGCCTCGTCTGGAAGGGCTTCTGTCTGCAATTCATTAGACCCACCTGTAGGTTCACCTTGTTCTGACTGAAGTGAATGGTTTATGAGGACTTCCGTGAGCCCCTCCCAATACCACTGAGCTTAAATGCCACTCTGGTTTGCTGGCTCTTAAATTTCCCTTGGTACAGAAACTTAATAGAAGTAATAAGAAATAGAGTTTGTGGGAACAAACAGTGTGCACGTCTCAGGCATGAACCGAGAGGTAATACTGAACCCCTGGAGAGGTAGCCTCAGATGCCAGGCTGGATGAGGGCAAGTGTTGGATTACTGTTGCACAGTAACAACTCGTTTAACACACAGTGAACATAGTTGGGCATACTAGCTCAAGTGCCTTGTTTGTAATGAACACCGAGCACTGTAAGGATATGTTGTCTGGTAGAGTACTTTAATGCTTCCACATAGTCATGCAAATTATGTTCTGATTCACTGCTATAAACTCAACAGTAATGGTCGAGTTCCTCCTCAGAAGTATTCCGTTTTTTTGAATGGACGATGTCTTATCGTTGGGGTAAATCCTTTCAGTTCCTACAGTGAATCATTCTTTGCAGGGAGAATCTAAACAGCGTATGTAAACTAGCTGGGAGCCTTCCTTTTTGCTTCTTAACTCTGTCCATATGGGGCAACTGTAGCAACCCATGTGGTTTTGATAAAGGCACACTGATAGCTCCACTCCATGCTTTCTCACAGCGCTTACTACAGAGACACACTGTTGGACAGCAAAAGTAGGGCAGTCTTACTGACGACCACATGCAGAGAGGAGGAATATAAATCCACGCACAGTTTTACATCGATATGGAGGACAACCAAGTGCATTCGATTAAGCTTGTGTGCCTTGTAAGTGGGCCTGAGAATTTGGTCATCATGGTCGATATTTTTCTAATTTGTTTCGCAAAAACCATATCATTTTCATCACCAGAGCCAATTAAGAGTTGGGGCATGATTGGGGCTGAGGCCTGTGCAGCAGCACAGGACGCATGGAGGAACCAACCCTTTGGCGCTAGTCCATGACAGTATACAGGCGCACACACTCCTTCACAATGAGACACCTGAGGGAAGTCAGTTGACGTAACATGGTTTTAGAATGTGCTTGGACACTCAGGTACTCAGCAAAAACCCACAGAAACACAGGAAGAAAATATAAATAAAATGCTATAATAAGGCCCTATAATAAGGCTCTCAGACTACTTTGGGCTAGTATACCTCTTGGTGAGAGATCATTGACTGCTAGACGTGTCTCTATGACTGAAAGACATTTTTCCCAGTTGACAGACTTTGAGATGGGGTGCAGAGACTGAGAGAAGCAGGGTGGTCGTTTTGACGAATTGCTCACCATCATGGCCGCCCTGACCTAGCAGTTAGGAGATGTTGGGAGCAGTGGTTCTGTCAGATCATTCACACAAGGCAAACAGGCTCGGCATGGCGCAAATATCTCACCAGTAGAGGGGAACTTTTGATCCTCTGACAAGCATGACTAACTCTTTCATTGTCCACCATCTAGATACAGGTGGTATAGAGGTAGAATACAGGTTCTGTTTGGGATCTGATGACAGTCTGGTTCGAGTATGGAGGCCTTGTGGTGAGATCTTTAATCCTGCCTTTGCTGTGGAGCGAGACACTACGTCAACTACTGGTGTGATGGATAAGGATTTACAGGAGCAGCTTCAGCATCTGTGGGCAAATGTGCCACAGGATTCCATTTGGAACCTGTCTGTTGCCAATGCCCAAATGTATCTCATCTTCTATCCAGGCTAGAGGTGGCCTAACAGGGTACTACAGCCTCATTTCAATTGTACAGTTTTCACCAATAAACTTATCCTTTCACTAATGGTGTCTCTATCCTTTTTGCTAATTGGTGTCTCTGAAAGTGGCCCTTGTGTGTGTATGATTGTATGTGCCCTATGATGGATTGGCGCCCTGTCTAGGGCTGTTCCTGCCTTGTGCCCTATGTTGCTGGATAGGTACCGCCTGTCCTGCAACCCTGTCCAAGATCAAGCGGATAAGAAAGTGAATGAATGTATGAATGAGTCCATATATTATATATTCCAACAGTAATATTTATTTATAATGTACAGGTAATATACTTTTGATAAGGATACAAGAGTTCAATCTGCTCTGTTCAGAATAGACAAGAATTGGCATTCATGTAGACAAAACATAGCTACAGGTTTACTTACAATAAGACATTAATGTTCATTCATTCATTCACTATTTTATCTGCTTATCTTAGTCAGGGACATGGGAGAGCTGGTGCCCAGTCAGCAACTCAGGAACAACCCTAGACAGGGCGCCAATCTATCCTAGGGCACACACACACACACACACACACACTAAGGGGCACTTTGGAAACGCAAATTATCCTAACACACCTGACTTTGGGATGTGAGAGGAAACTGGAGTACTCGGAGAAAACACAGGGAGAACATCCAAACTCCACACAGGATCGAACCAGGGATTTCGGAGCTGTGAGGTAACAGTGCTAACCACTGCACCACCCTAGACATTAATGTAATTAACCAAATAAGTTTTTGATTACGCTAATAATTCTGGAGTTGACTGTAAATGTTTATCATGATGAGAATGTCTTAACTGCTCTTGCTTTTCTACATGCTCAAGTGTCAAATCATTCACTGCATATTTTCTAGCTTACCCTGCAACACCCTTTCATTTTCATGTTCTACAGCGGATCATAACTTCTGTTGCTTTTCAATCTGACCACAGCTTGTTTCATTTAAGCAACTCCAGCATGTTCTTTGTACAGCACAGGCAGAGAAGCCGGCTCTCTACATGGTCCATCTGCATGTTGGAACACGTCTTTGGAACAAATTATCCCAGCTTTCACAAACATCTGTATATCGACGTATGAGTCAACCATGTATTTCGCAGGATTCAAATTCACTTTCTCTCAGTGCTGAGGCTTTTCAGAGAAAGACGACTCCACGGGTGTGTGGTATGACTCGGGATTTCCAAACAGATGTGGTAGGTGATTATCTGTTTAATGTCACTCAATGAATTAGCTTGGCCCCCTGCTTTCGTCAGAGATTTCTGACGTACACACAGTGAACAATAAGGACTCTGTCAGTTCAGCGCCAGCTTTCTACATCTTGAGCTCGTGAGGAGCACCACATTTGCCCAAGGCCACAAAACTGGAAGATGGCAGAACCCCTTCTGGGTAAAACATTGTTACACATGGCTTGATGCAAAGTCAGTCGCCTTTGTAATTTCTCATTGAATCCATATTGCTGTCGGTTTTAATAAAAATGATCCCTAATGTTACTGGTATAAGGGTTGAGTTTTTTCTTCCAGTGTCATATTCAGCCTGTTTCTGTGTAGGTTACCTATGAATATGTGCTAGTATATGAACTGGCTGGTCTAAATCATCCCTAAACCTGAATGAATAAGTAACTGAATGAGTGTGTGCACCTGGTATTTCTGACATGTTCTCAGGACCACCGTGAAGCAGTGATGATAATGGTGATAATGATATCTTAATAGATCAGAATTGGTTTATAACTCGGCTCTAAACCTGACTTAAAGTAATTACGAATATTTCAGTTTTTGGACCAGCAGGTCTGTTAGTCAAGATGAACACTTCGACTGGAGTATTGGATACTTTGTCAGGAAAGTTTTGGCATGCGATATGAACAGCTGGATAAACAACTAAAAAGCAGCTAAATAGCCACATGTGTGTTTTTTGGAAACATAATCTTATCTACAGTAAGTACAGTACAAAGTCCTTCAGATCTCACTGTGCATTGGATGTCGATTTAATAGTACTTTACATTGTGTTTGTAAGTGGAGTAATAAAATAACATGTTTTACAGTGAGCCAGTAAATGTGGGTGGTGCAGATATTTATTATTAGCCAGTTCTAAGCCTGGTGGCTTTGGACTAACATTGTAAATTCCATGACAAATTGTGGGTGGCAGACATCCGGTCACTGAGCTGCTGGGATTAAGACGCTCTCAAAAATGGGTGCCATGCTGTCACAACAGTGTTTGTTTTGCATAGGTATAACCAAGAAAAAACCTATCCCGGTATACAGTATACTAGGTGCAGAGTTATGTGTTCACTAGATGGGACCTCATTCCATCACAGTGTTGTTATTATGAAATATTTATTATGATTACATGATGTAAATAATCCATCTAATAGTGTTTATTGGCAGTGTGCAAGCCAGCCTGTGGTGGGTATCTCTATATTATGTCAGCCCCTGGGCCTCATAAATTACTATGCTTGAGCACATACTGTGTGGTGTGTCAGACTACTAATAACACCAACAGCTGTTTTGAATCGAAACTAATTTAATATTTATTCAGTTTGACATATAGATGTCCTGGTAAATGGAAAATGCCATTACTCTAAATTAATTTAAACCTAATTTGTAATATAAAATTATTAACTGATAACGTGTTAATTTGAAACCAGACCCTTCTACCCATGAGAGATGGACCAAAATGCAACTAAGTAAACAACACACCTGTCTTCAGACGTGACGATATTATCAAAGTAAAATATATAGCAATTTTTAAATAACAAAATGGAGAATATGAGCAAGGCATTATTTAGTCCAGTAAACGAAGTCACTCTAGGTTCTTGTGTCCTCCGTTGGTAACAGCTTTAGGGGCATAGCATCTATAGTCAACAGGAGGAGGGGAGGGGGAGTTAGGGCTGATCTGCTCATAAGGTTAGGTGATCTGCTCATGTGACATGAAGCCAGCTGGGGTGCCCATTCATTACAGAATACTTTAGAGCCTTTTTTCTGTAATCTGGGGCACCCCTGGTCGTCATCATGTGATTCATGCAGGTGAAGAAATCTGCTGATTAGAAATACACCCATCCTCCACTGAGGAGAGCTGCGACACAGGAACCTGCTCTGGCACCCCTGGTAGGCATCACGTGACACGAGCAGATTACCTCATCTGGATTAGACCCCTTGGTCAGCATCATGAGACGCAAACAGATCCACTGATTATAAACAGAACCAGTCCCCACCCTGAGGAGCACTGAGACGTGCGAACCTGCCCCTCGTGAAACGGGAGGAAATCCTGTTTAAGACTGTTCGGAGCACAATGTTCTGGATCTTCTGAACATTACTGGTGCCAGAAAACCAGGCTAGTCTTATATGATCACCAACATTACCAGGGAACTGAGAAAGCTGGCTTAATGGTGCTAGTGAGTAGAAACACAACTTCACAACTGACAGATATCCCCTCAACAGAGTAGGGAGAAGAACTTAGTATGTAGAGCACTGCTTCCCAATGCTGAGCCTCCATGGCAAGGTGAGGTCTATTGGTGATGGAGTTGATTTTCAGTTCACTGTCACTTCCAAATGACAAATGTATGGAAAATAATACATACTGATATACTTATTGACAAAAAAGTAACTTACCAAGAAGGAGTTGCTGGAATTGAATGAAACTCTCTCTCTCTCTTTCTCTCTCTCTCTCTCTCTCTCCCTTCCCCTCTCCCCCCCTCTCTCTCTATCTTCCCCTCTCTCTCTCTCTCTCTCTCTCTGAGAGGGGAGAGAGAGAGAGAAGAGAGGACGAAGAGGAGAGAACCTGTTTGACTTTTTTCTTCTGTCTTATCCATCATTCTCCTTATGACTCCTCTTCTCTTGCGCCGCTCGCTCCCTTTTTTTGCCCCCTCCGCTCCCTTGTGCCTTTTGTCGTCCTCCTCCTCTTCTCACTTCTTTTTTGATTCAGGTTTCTTTTTTCCTGGATTCATTCTTGTTTCCGTCCTATCCTGCCCTGCCCGCCTTTTTTGTCTGCTTGGTTTGTTGGTACTGTTGCATGAAAAAACCGGAGCAAAAAACAGAGAGAGAGAGCAAAAAATCAAAGAGAGAGAGAAAGAAAGGAGATCGAATGAGATATATTATATATATATATATATATTATATATATAGATATAATATATATATATATTATATATATGAATATAGCCAAGATACAAGATAAGATACGGTTGGGCACATTTTCCCCACAAATGATGCAGCTGGGCCTGTACATTCTGCATGCTCATAGGTTGCCAAAGCTGCAACCTATACTCCAACCTGACCGTCGTCGGATCCCAAACAGAACCTGGATTCGCAGCTAAAGACGATACGGTTCCAGTCTGCAAACCAACTGCAAATGAAGGTGATGGTGCTTGTCTGTCAATGGCAGGACATGTAATGGGACCTGTAACAACAAATTTCCTTCTGCTAACTGCCTGAAATGGTCCGGGGACAGACAGGGGTGTTTAGTGAAAGTGCCACCTGTGTCTGGAAGATGGACAATGAAACTGTGGGAGATACTTGCACTTGTAAATGGATCAAATGATCCTCTCTACTGGTGGTCTGTCTGGGCCGTATGCAGCCTAATCGCTGTGTGTGCTTGCCCTCATGGAATCACTGCTCCCAACACCTCCAAACAGCTAGGTCACAATAGCCTAGATGGAGGGCAACTTTTCAAACCCACCATCCTGCTTCTCTCAGTCCAATGATGCGCCCACTCTCAAAGTCTGTCCACTAGACAAAACATCATTGCGTGTGTCATAGAGGCATGTCTAACAGTCTACGATGCCTCACCAAGAGGTACATTACCCAAAGGTTGCCTCTGAGAACCTTTTTATAGGGCAGTGGGGGAAGCACTTTTATGTCCTCTTGTATCAAGACCCAGTGTCTAATCAGACCACATCTTTAATCATTTACATATCTGCTACAGATAGAACTGCATGTCAAGTTTTTCAGCAATCTGACATTTCTAGCTGGGCGTGTTACATTTTTAAATGAATATATTTTAAGGTAAGAATATTCCAATTTCATTTTTTATTTTCCCAGTCATTAAAATCAAATAATTTTTTATAAAATTTCAGGTCAAGCGGATTCATTTGCATAGTGCTTTTTACATTGTCTCAAAATTCTAGACCCCAAATGAGCAAGTCAGAGGCAACAGTGGCAATAAGAAAGGAATCTCTGGTTGAGACCAGACAACAGTGTTAATTATTGTTAATTAATAAACAGTAGTAAGTATTAACAGTATTAAGAATTTAATTGTAAATCATGGTGGAAAATAAGTATTTGGTCACCCACAAACAAGCAAGATTTCTGGCTCTCTCATACCTGTAACCTTCTTTAAGAAGCTCTTCTGTCCTCCACTCGTTACCTGTATTAATGGCACCTGTTTGACCTCGTTGTCTGTATAAATGACACCTGTCCATAGCCTCAAACTGTCAGACTCCAAACTCAACCATTGCCAAGACAAAAGAGCTGCCGAAGGACACCAGGAAGAAAATTGTAGCAGAAAACCTGCAGCAGACTGGGAAGAGTGAATTTACAATAGGCAAGCAGGTTGGTGTGAATAAATCAACTGTGGAAACAATTGTAAGAAAATGGAAAACATACAAGACCATTGATAATCTCCCTTGATATGGGGCTCCACGCAAGATCTCACCCCGTGGGGTCAAAATGATCATGAGAACGGTGAGCAAAAATCCCAGAACTACAAGGAGGGACCTGATGAATGAACTGCAGAGAGCTGGGACCAAGGTAACAAAGGCTACCATCAGTAACGTCCTGCAGTGCCAGGCGTGTCCCCTGCTTATGCCAGTAGATGTCCAGGCCCGTCTGAAGTTTGCCAGAGAGCATATGAATGATACAGAAGAGGATTGGGATAATATCATGTGGTCAGATGAAACCAAAATAAAACTTTTTGGTAAAAACTCAACTCGCCGTCTTTGGAAGAAGAAGAAAGCTCAGTTGTACCATACCTACTGTGAAGCATGGGGGTGGAAACATCAAACTTTGGAGCTATTTTTCTGCAAAGGGGACAGGACGACTGATCCGTGTTAAGGGAAGAATGAACAGGGCCATGTATCGTGAGATTTTAAGCCAAAACCTCCTTCCATCAGTGAGAGCATTGAAGATGGAACGTGGCTGGGTCTTCCAGCATGACAATGATCCCAAACACACCGCTCAGGCAACGAAGGAGTGTTTCTGTAAAAAGCATTTCAAGGTCCTGGAGTGGCCTAGCCAGTCTCCAGACCTCAGCCCCATAGAAAATTTGTGAAAGGAGTTGAAAGTCCGTGTTGCCCCAACATCACTGCTCTAGAGGAGATCTGCATGGAGGAATGGGCCAAAATACCAGCTACAGTGTGTGCCAACCTGGTAAAGACTTACAGGAAACGTTTGACTTCTGTCATTGCCAACAAAGGTTATGTTAAAAAGTATTGAGTTGAACGTTTGTTATTGACCAAATACTTATTTTCCACCATAATTTACAATTAAATTCTTTAAAAATATTACAATGTGATTTCCTGGATTTTTTTCCCACATTTTGTCTCTCAGAGTTGAAGTGTAACTATGATGAAAATTACAGACCTCTCTCATCTTTCTAAGTAGGAGAACTTGCACAATCAGTGGGTGACTAAATACTTTTTTGCCCCACTGT
This sequence comes from Ancistrus triradiatus, assembly GCA_025084515.1. Classification (NCBI taxonomy): domain Eukaryota; kingdom Metazoa; phylum Chordata; class Actinopteri; order Siluriformes; family Loricariidae; genus Ancistrus; species Ancistrus triradiatus. Next base: position 65,260 of record JAJAGP010000802.1, on the reverse strand, counting down.
AATCTGCCTTCAAGACATCATCTTTTCCAGGGACGTCCATGCATTTTTCAACAAGCCAAATCAGAAAACATCAGGACAGAAATATACAAATTTCTTTCTTTAAGGAATGTTTTTAAACATTTCAATAATTTTCTCACACATTTGTTGACAAACTGCAGATCTTCTGCCCACCTTTGCCCCTCAAATGATTATCCTTTTGTGAATACTGCTTTTGTACCAAATCATAATTACAGTCGCTTCTTAACATCAACTGTTTGAAATCACATCATTATTTAGTTTTTTTAACCTCATTACTAGCCCTAACATGCCCCTGTCCCAATTTTTTGGAATATATTGCAGGTACCAAACAAATTTACCAAACATTCATACTGTGTGCAATGATATAATAAAAGCAAAATGTCAAACTGTAAGACACGCTGTGTTTTTTTTCCATACCGTCTTAACTTTTTTTTGATTTGGGGTTGTATTACAGTACTTCTGCACATGGGGTTGTTTAGAGCTTAGAGCTCTCATCCCAGACACCCTCAACTTTATTTATTCCAATTCAGCAACAGATACTCTGCAGACACACACAGTAGCTGACTCACTGTTTTCAAACAGCCTGTCTAACGTACAGGCAGATGTCAGAGCGATGTCTCATCCACTTTCATTCTTGTTAATATACCGAGAGCAAGGGTGATGTAAACTTTGAGGTTAATGGATATCTCACAAGAATTTAGCTGAAATAACTGAGCCTCTGCACAAAGTTGTTTTATCTTAGGTAGTCAGGTTCTGGAATTCCAGTTATTCAAACCGTGGTTTGGATGAGCTACGAGATACTGTATGAGATGTGTCGAATTGTAACAGTTCATGTGAATGGGATTCCAAACCTCATATACAGACTGCTTACTCAGAGTCAATTTGAGAAATGGACCCTACTGTCCTTCTTCTGACCTTTCTCTGCCCACCGTCAGAAGATATGAGCAGCAGATACCACAAAAAGTGCTTAGTCTATGAGTGACACTAAACAGAGGAAAAACATCAATTTTTGAAAATTATGTCAGCAGTGTTATCCTCATAATAAACCAGTGTGCTATACATAATAATCAGAGAGACATGATTTTTGGCAGTGATTCAAAGGCTTAAAAATCCCTGCATAAACTGAAATTTGCAATTGCATAAACAAATGCTGTGTTTTTTTACTTGAAGGGAAGTAAATCAGAAGCAATTTGATAATAATCATGTCTTTATTTGCATGTTTTTTAATGAATTTTAAAATAAATTTCAGTGAGTACACATAATTTTGAATTATAAACCTGTGTTACAGGCATTGTGTAACAGTGATTAGTGCCATTGCCACACAGCTCCAGAGATTCCTGCCTGGATATGGCCTGGAAATATACCAGTGGTGACTTTGCTTGTTCTCCTGGAACTGTTTTTCCTCCCACTTTCCAAAGACATGCATGTAGGTCAGCTGCTGTCTCTAAAGTCTCCCAGTGTGAGTGAGTGAGTGTGTGAGTGTGCGTATGTGCCCTGAGATGCACCCTCTCTACGGTTGGTTCCTGCTCTGTGCCCTGTGCTACTGTTAAGCCTTGGCTCCCCTTCAACCCTAAATTGGATTAAGCAAGTGTGAAATTGAATAAATGAATGGAAATCTGTGGCACTTGAGGTGACTTTTCACAAAGAAGCATTATTACACATGCATATAAAATATTATACCATTTATTTATGGAAGAAAACGAGCCAATATTACATATCAATAATGACAAAAGTCAAATTCAGTCATAGTTACTTTGCTTTCAGTATCTGGTGAAACTCCCTTGTGCAGCAATAACTGCAACTAAACACTTGTGGTGACTGTTCATCAGTCCTCCACATTGATTTCAAGGAATTTTAGCCCATATTTCTATACAGAAGTATAACTATAACTATGGGATTTTGATGGGTTTCTGCACATTAACTCCTTCCACAACATTTCTATTGGATTAAGGTCAGGACTTAGATTTGAAAACATTAATTTAGTATTCTTTAAGCATTTTTTTGATAGAAAGACTTCTGTGTTTTGGGTCATTATCTTACTGTGAGGCCCAAGTTTCACTCGATGAACAGTTGTCCTGATATTTACATTTAGAATTAGCTGGTATAATTTAAAATTCATTGTTCCACAAATGATGGCAGGCTGTTCTGGCCCAGATGCAGCAAAACAGGCCCAAGCCATGATACTGCCACCATCATGTTTCATAGGTGGGATCTTAATAATCATCTTAAGAAGATAAAGATTCTTATGCTGGAATGCAATGTTTTTCTTTCTCTAGATCTAAAATTTCCTGTTTCTCATTTAAACCAAAAGTAAAATTTTGGTCTCTTTCCTTCATAAAAGCCTTTCCAAACACATTTATGACTTGTCCATGTGTCTTGTGCGAAAGCCAGAGCATTGGATTTGTCACTGCAACACTGCCATGCATGCCATTATTGTTCAGTGTTCTCATGATGGTGGACTCATGAACATTAACATTAATCAATATGAGACAGCCTATAGTTGTTTAGAAGTAACCCTGAGTTCCTCTGTGACCTTGCAGGCTACTAAACTGATTTTTGGAGTGATCTTGTTTGTTGACCTCTCCTGGGAAGTGTAACAATGGTCTTAAAATTCCGCAGTTTGTACACAATCTGTCTGACTGTGGATTTGTGGTGTCGCAAATCTTTAGGGATGGTTATGTAACATTTCCAGCCTGATGAGCATAATATACAGCTCTTTTTCTGAGGTCCTCAGATATCTCATTAGTTCGTCCAATGATACACTTCCACACACATATTTGTACAATGCAGAATGCAATAATATAAACGTGTGTGAACTACACACATTTTATGAGTTACACACAGTTGTAGAATAAACAGTTGGACCTGGCAAAAGTGTCAATGTGTACAATTTTCTCAAACATATAGATAATGGTGTTCATTAAAGGTACATTTGTTCCTTTTCAAATCAGCTTAATCCAGTTCAGGGCTGTGACATTTAAGTGTTATTTTAGTTATATGTTGATATTGAAAGTTTCACCATACCTAGAGCTAGAGCTACAATCAATAGGCTTTCTTACACATGATCCGTACACAGACTTGTGCAAAATTTTAAGTGGTCTATTATTGACTAATGCTGTACCAAAACATTAAGAAGCCAGTCAATTACACATGATTACACACGCCCCGCTCTTGGAGTGATCTTTGTTATTCAACCACCCCTGCAGAGGATGACAATGGTCTTGAATGTCCTCCATTTGTACACAATCTGTCTGACGGTGAATGGAGTCCAAACTCTTTAGAGATGGTTTTGTAACCTTTTCCAGCCTGATGAGCATCAATGACTCTTTTTCTGATGTCCTCAGAAATCTCCTTTGTTTGTGCCATGATACACTTCCAAACACATGAGCAGTAAAGAGCAGACTTAGATAGATCCCTGTTCTTTAAATAAAACAGGGTGCCCACTCTCACCTGATTGTCATCCCATTGTAATCTGTCTAATGACAAACCTAATGACAGCCTTACAATCAACAAAATTGAGGACTGTGTAAAGGAAATAAAAGATTGGATGTTATTTAATTTTCTCTTACTTAACTCAGATAAAACTGAGGTTCTATTAGTGGGACCCAAGGCTGTGAGAGACAGGTTAGCTACATCTATCCTAAATCTAGATGGCTGTCCAGTATTTCCCAGTCCATCTGTACAAAACTTAGGGGTCACATTTGATTCAGATCTCTCCTTTGATGCGCACATTAGCAGCATCACTCGAATTGCTTTCTTTCAATTACGTAATATTGCTAAACTTAGAAACATCCTCTCTTTTAATGATGCAGAGAAACTGGTTCATGTGTTTATAACCTCAAGGTTGGATTGCTGTAATGCCTTACTTACTATCTATAAATAAACTTCAATTACTTCAGAATGCAGCCGCCTGAGTGCTAACTCGAACTAGAACATTTGATCATATCACTCCTATTCTATCTGCACTGGTTACCAGTCAAATTCTGCATTGATTACAAAAAATACTTCTTATAACTTATAAAGCTCCACATGGCCTGGCCCCACATTATCTGAGTGAACTCTTAGAGTTTTACAGTCCAGCTCGTCTACTTCGTTCACAGGGTGCAGGACTTTTATTTCCTAGAATTAAAAAAGTCACAGCAGGGGGAAAGGCTTTCTCATACATGGCCCCCCAACTATGGAATAAACTACCCACTTTCGTTCGAAACTCAGACACTCTCCAAAGTTTTAAGTCTAGGCTAAAGACAAAGTTATTTACGCAGATTTTCGACTAGATTTAGACCAGGATGCATGGCTTGGGTCGCTGGGGCCGAAGTCTGGAGTCATGTCTGGCCTGCCTGCCTTGTCTTTAAGCCAGGAGTGTCAGCTGGGTGGTCTGGCTGAACTGGGCTTTGGTCCTCTTGATCTTGACTCATGCATCCTTGCCTTAGACTAAGGGCAGAGCTGGGGGCTCATAGTCAAAGAGTCTTATGGTGATGAGAGACGTTGGGTTGCCGATGTCTCATGTGATCCCTCTTGGCTGTGTTACCTACCAGTTCTCCTCTTTCTAGCTATGTTGCTAGAGCTAATGCTGCCGGGGTCTCATGCTACACATGGCATCAGTGATTGTTAATAGACACTGTGCTCTTAATCCATAACTAATCCATAACTAACATCTTCTGTTTTCTCTTCGAGCTGTGTTCCGGTACCAGTTCCAGCCCCACACATGATGTTCATCCGCTGCAGCTCCACTCAAGCTGCTTCCGTCATCAGCTCCAGCCCCTTCATACCCGGGCCACTTAATGCCGATGTGCATACTTCACATTTTATTTTAACTTTGACTCCATGACTTTAGTTTCGTTCTTAGATTTATCATCTACGCCGCCCAAGGTGGTTGGGTCCCTTTTTGAGTCTTGGCCCTCCCAAGGTTTCTTCCTCATAACACTTAGGGAGTTTTTCTTTGTCACTGTCGCCCTAGGCTTGCTCAATTTGGGATTGGACGTAGATATTAGGAAGATAATCTAAACTGTAAAGTTGCTTTGAGACAATGCTCCATTGTAAAAAGCGCTATATAAATAGATCTAACTTGACTTGACAGAAAACACCTGACTCTAATTTCACCTTCAATTTAACTGCTAATCCTAGAGGTTCACATACTTTTGCCACTCACTAATATGTAATATTGGATCATTTTCCTAAATAAATAAATGACCAAGTATAATATTTTGTCTCATTTGTTTAACTGGGTTCTCTTTATATACTTCTAGGACTTGTGTGAAAATCTGATGATGTTTTAGGTCATATTTATGCAGAAATATAGAAAATTCTAAAGGGTTCACAAACTTTCAAGCACCACTGTATTCTTAATTCCATAATAATCTTCTTATGCTATGTAATAGTCAATATCAAAACAACAACAAAAATAGTAATAATTCATTCATTCATTTTCTTACCCACTTAATCCTGCTCAGGATCATGGGAAAGCCAGTGACTAGTCGACGGTACAGGGTGCAAGGCAGAAACCACCCTAGACAGGGCACAAAATCCATCACAGGACACATATACTCACACACTCATACAAACACTCACACACTAAGGACTTTGGTAACACCAAATAACCTAATACACATGCCTTTGAACTGGGAGGACATGCAAAGTAAACACAGGTGGAGCCCGGGGTCGGGATCGAATTGGGGATTTCGGTGCTGTGAGGCAGCAGTACTAATCACTGCACCACCATGCCGGCCAACAGTAATAATGATATAATTAATTAATTCATACTTTAATTTTAATAACTGCTATGAGATTGAGCAGTTCTGGTGGCTGGAAAAGGCAGTTTCTGAGGACCTGGGTTCGAATAGCAGCATGAAGATCGGAAAGTGTTTACGGAACTCTATAATGGGCTGGGACCCTGTCCAGGGTGTACTTTCGCCTGCACCCAGCGAACTCTAGGTTAGGCTCCAGACCCTTCCCCTCAACTCTGACCAGAATAAGTAGAGCTGCTTTGCTCTACTGTCAGGTTTCCAATCCATCACAATAATAATAATAATAATAATAATAATAATAATAATAATAAGTAAAACAATGATAACTGGAAGTGCCAAATTTCATACAAAAAACTTTAACGTTGACTTGTCTGATGATGTGTTGGGGGTTGCAGTATTTAGCTTTGTGAGGTGTTAAGGTTTAAGGGGCATTTGGCTATTTGGATGTTAATAATTAAAAGGTACTTTGTGTATGGTACAGTGGGGCAAAAAAGTATTTAGTCAGCCACTGACTGTGCAAGTTCTCCTACTTAGAAAGATGAGAGAGGTCTGTAATTTTCATCATAGGTACACTTCAACTATGAGAGACAAAATGATAAAAAATCCAGGCAATCACATTGTAGGATTTTTAAAGAATTTAATTGTAAATTATGGTGGTAAATAAGTATTTGTTCAATAACAAAAGTTCAACTCAATACTTACCTTGACAGAGGTCAAACGTTTCCTGTAAATCTTTTCTAGGTTTGCACACACTGTTGCTGGTATTTTGGCCCATTCCTCCATGCAGATCTCCTCTAGAGCAGTGATGTTTTGGGGCTGTCGCTGGGCAGCCCCAAAACATCACTCTTTGATAATCTCTCTGGGGCCCCACGCAAGATCTCATCCCGTGGGGTCAAAATCATCATGAGACCGGTGAGCAAAAATTCCAGAACTACATGGAGGGACCTGATGAATGACCTGCAGGGAGCTGGGACAAAAGTAACAAAGGCTACCATCAGTAACACTACGCCGAGAGGGCCAGGCATGTCCAGGCCTGTCTGAAGTTTGCCAGAGAGCATATGGATGATCCAGAAGAGGATTGGGAGAATATCATGTGGTCAGATGAAACCAAAATAGAATGGTAAAAACTCAACTCATCGTGTTTGGAGGAAGAAGAATGCTGAGTTGCATCCCATGAACACCATACCTATTGTGAAGCATGGTGGTGGAAACACCATGCTTTGGGGCTGTTTTTCTGCAAAGGAGACAGGACGACTGATCCGTGTTAAAGAAAGAATAAACAGGACCATGTATCGTGAGATTTTAATCCAAAACCTCCTTCCATCAGTGAGAGCATTGAAGATGGAACGTGGCTGGGTCTTCCAGCATGGCAATGATCACAAACACACTGCTCGGGCAACGAAGGAGTGGCTCCGTAAAAAGCATTTCAAGGTCCTGGAGTGGCCTAGCCAACAAAGGTTTATGTTACAAAAGTATTGAGCTGAACTTTTGTTATTGACCAATTACTTATTTTCCACCATGATTTACAATTAAATTCTTTAAAAATCCTACAATGTGATTTCCTGGATTTTTTTCTCATTGTGTCTCTCATAGTTGAAGTGTACCTATGATGAAAATTACAGACCTCTCTCATCTTTCTAAGTAGGAGAACTTGCACAACCAGTGGCTGACTAAATACTTTTTTGCCCCACTGTAAGTATTGAAAGAGAAGACACAGAAATGGAAGTACTCTGTGAGCAACTCGTTTACCTTTATATCACTTAGCAGACACCCTTGTGATACAATCTTACAATCCAAGCAATTGTGGGTTAAAGACCTTGTTCAAGGACCCAACAGTGGCAGCTTGGCAGAGGTAAGATTTGAACCGTGGACCTTCTGTTCCAAATTCCAATACCTTAACCTCTTGGCTACCACAGTCCCTGGTGACCTTCCTTTCACCCATTTTGTTTCATTATTGATTGTATGGGTTCAGCATTTGATGAAATGCTGTATGAAATAGTAAATCCCTCCAAAAAACTTAATCTTTTAGGTATAGAACCTATGGTCAAGCTTGATTTTGTGATTGTAGCGTGAATTTTGGCAGCGTAGTTCTGAAAAAGGTGTACAATAAAAAAGATGTTAAGCCATAATAATAATTAATATTTTCATATTTTATCCACACTTTTCCTGTTATGGGTCATGGGGTGTCACGAGGGACACCAATTCATCACAGGACGAGCAGGGGTCACTGGTGTATCCCCTGGATGATCCACAGACTGACATACTCTCTCTCAGACACACCAGTTGTCTGGTATATGGTATTAAATTCTCCTAGCTATTTGGGGTTAGTATTACGTGATAAGTGTAAAAGCTAAATATAACCCCAAATCAGAAAAGGTATAGAAAATGTAACCTGAAAAATCAAATGCAGTGTTCCTTACATTTACTTTGACTTTTATTTCATTGCAAACAGTATGAACCCAATATATTTCATGTTTTATTTGGTAAACTTTTTGGTAAATCCATTTTTGCATTTCAGGCCTGCAACACATTCCAAAAAAATATTTTTCAACAAATATGAGAAATTATTGAAATGTTTAAAAACAATGCTCCTCAAAGAAAAATTTGAAAAAGCCTCATGTTAACCATGTCCAAAAGTGGCATTGACTCAGAGGCATCCGGAATGGACCATCACACAGTGGAAACATGTATTGTGGACAGACCAATCAGTATTCCAGATCTTTTTTATAAGAAATGGATGCCGTGTGCCGACCAAAGACAAAAAGGACCATCCAGACTGTTATCAGCAACAAGTCCAAAAGCCAGGTATGGGGTTGTATCAGTGCCACAACCCCATGACAAAGGTCATTTTCAGTTCTGTGATGACAGCATTAACGCACAAAAGTAGAATGAGATTTTAGAGCAATATTAATTCCTTCAAGATGACATCTTTTCCAGGGACATCCGTACATTTGTTAACAAGACAATGCAAAAGGAGTAAAATCAGAAAAAGTTAGGACTGAAATTTCAATCATTTTCTTACACATTTGTTGATAAACTGCAGATCCTCTTCCCATCTTTACTCCTCAAAGACTCAGCCTTTTATGGACACTGCTTTTGTACCAAATCATGATTATAATCACTTTTATAATCACCTGCTTGAAATCACATTATAAAATTACTAGCCCTAAATTGCCCCTGTCCCAACTTTGTTTGGAATGTGTTGCTGGCCTGAAATGCAGGAATGGATGTTTATTATTATATGAAATGAAGATGACCAGACAAAAAAGAAATATCTTGGGTTTATATTGTATGCAATGATATAAAAGTCAAAGTACATGTAAGGAGCACTGTGGTTTTTTACATTTGCATTTTCCAAACAGTCCCAACTTTTTCTGATTTGGGGTTGTATAAAAAGCTTTGTCTTTGAGCAGGAAATGCTACAAATGAAGGCAGAAGTGTCTACAAATTCAACAGGGTTACGTTCAGCAGAAGGAGGTAGAAGGTGTAGCAAATAAACAATGTAATGTCCTCATATGTGACACAGAATCTCAAGAGGATATAATGCTTGACCAGGCCGCAAGGCACCACTGGGACTCAAACCAGGGTCACTAGAGTAGTGGGATATCGTCTTAGACCACTGCACCACTAATAATAATAATAATAATAATAATAATAATAATAATGATAATAATAATAAAAACATTCACTTCACTTTCTATACCTGCTTAATATAACTCAGGGTCTGGGGGATGTGGAGATGGGTAGGGGTCACAATCACGTGCACACAATCACTCACACTGGGACACTTTAAAGATGTCAATTTACGTAATGTATGTCTTTAGAAGAAACAGGAGTAGTTGGAGATTGTTATTATTAATATTAGACATACTACACAATAACACAATAATAGTAGTATTGTATATAATACATGCTTAAAATAGGATTCTATGGAGGATTCAGCTGCAGTTAATGTGGTTGCTCTGCAGTGTTTTGAATTTACATCGGAGTCTTGCATTTTGTAGCCTTGTAACCTCCATTTTTCTCACAGGTGTTTAGACCTTGAGGCTTCATACATTTGTTCTGTACTCTATTTAAAGAAAATAAAGCTCTAAATATTTAGTGTAGTGAGTGTAATATTTTCATTTTGAGGCTATGCTTAGGAAAAAAAACAAAACTCCTGTGAAATCTGAGGGAGCATGTGTTTATTCTAATTTAGTCACGCTGTAGATATACATGTTTTGTTGTAAACAGCAAACCCCATTCTAAACAAACCTGCAAGTTGCTAGTTCACTACAAGTATAACAGAAAAAAAAAGGTTTAAAAAGTACACACACACACACACACGTGGCTCATTCCATGGCTACTCACCACCTGCTGAGAGTCAAATCTATAACAATTCAGCTGTGATAAACAAATAAAATTTTGAAACAAGTCAGTCAAGAAACGCATACATACGAAGAGACGCAGAGTAAGATCACACTTTTCAGATCACACAGGCATGCCTGCACATTAAAATAGCTAATTTGAATTACAGAAAACGATACCCTTTTCTTTTACCTGTCCACTAACAAACATATTGAGTTTTAAAGACACTACTGGAACTTGGCACAATGTTGGTCAAACGGCACAAAAAAGGAATAGCATTAAAGAAAAATAAAATGACAAGAAGGTGAATAAATGGATGAATGTGAGATATTTTTAGAGAAGGATTCATACTGCGGCAGGATAATGACCAAAATCACAACTCAAAGCTTTGCAACAACTATTTGAAGATCAAAGTAAATCAAGCACTGCTGACTATCATGGCTTTTCCTCCACAATCACCTGATCTAAACCCCATTCAACACTTATGAGGGTTCCTGAAGTCAGAGAAAGTCAAGCATTCAGTAACATCATAAGATGCTCTTTGGAATATTGTAGAAATCATGAGATAACATGTATCATCAGATTTTACACAAACTTGTGGAGACCGTGCCAGGTCAAGTGCACACTGTCATTACAACAAAAGGAAGGATATACCTAATAAACAGGTGTTAGGAAATGGATGTACTTTATTGTAAAGGTTAGCTTTTCACTCAAATTGTTATGCTGATAGTAGGATTTGTGATGGCAAAACATTGTATTACATTTAAGGAAGCATGCAAAGTCAACGCATTTTCACTAGTGGTCTCAGTCTTTAGGCCTCCACTGTATATAGTTTATGATAATCTGTTCTAGTTACTGAAGCAAAATTACTGGTTTAGACAATGAAACTTTAAAAAGAGAGGTTGCAGACATAACCACCACAATGAAAATAGCCCCTAGCATCCTATGTTTTATGGGACATGCCTCGGCTCTGGAATTGCAGCTGCCTCCACTGACCACAGTAACAATCTGATCATTCATCATTGTGCGTATACCCTGATAACGAGCAATGAGAAATGACAAAAATATGCATGACTTCCTTGATCCAATTGTGAGTTAACTAACATGTCAGGAGCAATTAAATTAAGACTGTGAGGTAAATTAGCAGGGATATTGCTTTTTAGTTAGCTTCTAAACAGAGACTTTAACATGCTCAAATGCTACATCTAAAAGTGCATGCCACCATACTGAATACAAAATAAATAGTGTGACAAATAGCCACACTAAGGCAGTTTATTGAAGTTTCTGTCAGCTCAAAATGCTGTGTATGTTAAGTGAAAACATTTAGGACCATTTAGGACGCAGCTCTGAAACAGTGGGCCAAGAGTAAACATCATCTAACCTTGTTTGTTGTACTCACTGTGGAGTACCAAACTTCCTTCGGAAACAAAGTCTACACAATAAATGTGCTTTGGGATTCTCAGGGACTGTGACTTGATGTAGAAGCAAGACTTGACTTCAACACCATCCAACTTTAGTGGCATGAATGAGAACATGTCTGAAAGGAGTCACTTATGATGCTAGGGTGACGACATACCTTTGGCCATGTCATGTAAAACATGCTTTTGGTATTGATAGGGTGATGATGTCCAAATGCAGACAGTTTTTGTCAACTTCATTTTATTTGTTAATAAACAACCATTCCCAGAAGTTGAATCTGTTAATATGGATATAGATTTTGTCGGAGAAACGTTTCGTCACTCATCTAAGTGACTTCTTCAGTCTGAGACTCAGACTGAAGAAGTCACTTAGATGAGTGACGAAATCTATGTCCAGATGAACAGATTAAACATCTGGGCTTTTCTTACCTGGATTATTGAGCATGCATCAAGACGTTTTGAAACAACCATTCTTACATTTCAGGCATGCAATACATTTTTAAAAAGTTGGGACATTGACAATTGTGTGCTGGTGATGAGGTAAACAAAATTCAATAATAAACTTGTTTTGGAATGTGTTGCAGGCCTGAAATGCAGGAATGGTTTGGAAAATAGTTTGGGTTCATATGGTCTGCAATGATATAAAAGTCAAAGTAAAAGTAAGCAACACTGCATTTTTTAAATTTGCATTTTCCATACTATCCCAACTTTTTCGGATTTCAGGTTGTATAGTGAGCGATTATATTAATTTGTATTGCATAAAATCACAGTAATTCTTGTTACAGGTCAAGAAGGCCTTACAGGTCCATTTAAGTTTCAACAAAATTAAATAACAGGGGAATCAAGGGTTGAGCTTACCTTTGAGAGACAAAAACACCTGTCAAGGACTGTTTGATAGTGTTGTAGTCAAGACCAAGACTGAACACATCAAGTCTGAGTCAAGACCAAGACTTTATGTAGTTGAATCCAAGTTAAGACCAAGGCTGAGAGATAGACACTGAGACGAGACTTCGACCAGATTAAGATTTTTTTTTCATCATGCAAGATTAAAAAAAAGAAAATGGGAAAAAAAAATATTAGTTTGTGATTCGCTTTACGTTCATTATATAATATAATATATTCATACTTACTAAAAATAATATTATATTTCATCATAGATTTTGTGAAATATAACCATAATTATATATAGCCTAAAATGATTATTAATTCTTATTATATTACAGCCATAGTCAAACTAAGACAAAGTACAGTAAGTTTTGGAAGCAAATGATAGTGAAGGTTCTGTTTACCTTCTCAAATGTAATCAAAAGCAATGACATAAAGTCAGCTGAATATAGCTACATCTATTCTATCTATTTTTATTATTAAATGTGAAAACATAATAATAATAATTCCAGGTTTTGCGGACATGGTAAAGTATGTGGGTGAAACTGTCAGGCTATTCAAAATAAAACATGTTCATTGACTGGATACTGAACGAGAAGAGCAGTAACTTGTGTTTCCTTGTTAGCCAATCTGTTAGCCAACTCAAAAATCTGAGTATTTTATTCAGGCATGTAGAGAAAAGACATAACAATAGAAAAAGTTGTTTATAGTTAACATTACCTCAGACAGATACAATTTGACTCAGCTGATCTTGACAACAATTTCCGTGTCCATCATATCCTGAGACCAAGATAAGACAGAGTCCAAATGAGTTCCGTTTATTGGGGAAACTGTACAATTGAAAGGAGTCAAGTCAAGTCAGCTTTATTTCTATAGCACTTTTTTACAGTGAAGCATTGTCTCAGAGCAGCTTTACAATTTTTGATTATCTTGTAATTTGTAAGCCCAATCCAAAACAGAGCAAATCTAGGGCGACAATGGCAAAGAAAAACTCTCTAATCATAATAGGAAAAAATAATAGGAAAAAAACCTTGGGAGGACCAAAATTCAAAAAGGGACCCATCCACCTTGGGCGGTTTAGATGTTATATGTAAGAATTAAAGTAAATTATCTAATTAAAGTGAAATATTATGAAGAGTATAATAAAGGAACTATATATATATATATATATATATATATATATATATACACAGAGGATCTTGTGTCCTTGGTGGAAAAGTGTCCTCAGTCAACTGGAGAAGGGATAGAGTTACTGTGGCTGGAGCTGATGATGGAAGAACAGCTTGGGTGGAGCTGAAGAGGAGGAACATCTTAGTTTGTAGACTGGAGCTGGTACCAGAACACAAGCTCGGAGAGAAAAGTTAAAATGTGTTAAGAGCACAAAATCTATTATCAAACCACGATTGAACCAATGACACTAAATTTAGCATGAGACTCTGGCAGCATCAGCTATTGCAGCATAGCTAGAAAGAGAACAACCAGAAGGTAACACAGCCAAGAGAGATCACATGAGACATCAGCAACCCACTTCCCACCCACTTGGGAGGCAACAAGACAGCAACCCAACATCCCAGATCACAACAAAACTCTTTGATTATTAATCCCCGGCTCTGCCCTTAGTTTAAGGCAAGAATGCATAACTCAAGATCAACAGGACCGAAGCCCAGTCCAGCTGGACAGCCCACCAGACACTCCTGGCTAAAGGTCAAGACATGATAATGCAGACAGGCCAGACATGACCCCAGACTCTGGCCTCAGGAAACTGAGCCACACATCCCAGTCTAAGTTTAACCAAATGGATGTGTATATAATTATATATTTAGCCTAGACTTATTAACAAAAAAAAAAGTGGCATCCTGTGGCACATTTGCCCACAGATGTTGCAGCTAGGTTTGTAGATCTGCATCCATCACACCAGCAGTTGGAGTAGTGTGTCTCTCCACAGCAAAAGCAGAATTGAAGTGCTCCACATTCGAACTACAAACAGAACCTGGATTCATCACTAAAGATGATGGCGTTCCTGTCTATAGCAGTCCAGGTTTTTTGTTCACGACACCACTGCAATTGAGGGTGACTGTGGCTGGCTGTCAATGGCAGGACATGTGGGCACTGTGACAACAAATTTCCTTATGCAAGTCACCTGGAAATGGTTTGGGCACAGACAGGGGTGTGTAGTAAAGGTGCCACCTGTGTCTGGTGGTGGACAATGAAACTGTTGGAGCTGCTTGTTTTGTAGCTGTTAGCAGTTTATTACCTTTGAACTATTTTAATTCCCGATCACATCTGTATCGTATATAATCATATATATAGTACTTTTTTACAACATCTTAATCATTTTCTTCTCGTACCGGCGTATTATATTTTTTTGCCGCTAATCCTTATTTAGTAACTTTATAGGACTGCTTGTGTTTGCAGTAATTAGCCATTAGCTAATTACCAGAGTTGCGTCTTCTTTTGCAGTAGTGTGTGTTTTTATAACTTTTTTTACAGCCTTTTCCCACCTTCTTTTATTGCTGAGACTTAGTTTTTTTGTGACGTTTTGTATTAACTTAACTTGTATTAACTCTTTAATTGAGCATTGCATTGGACCATCGGCTGCAACTGAACCATATCTTCACTCAGCACGCCACAACACCACCCGAAGCTAAGTACCTTTAATTCATTAATTGTACTAACATGGCTTCTGCTGTGCTTGTTCCCTGTGCCGACTGTGGCATGTTTAGCTATGCTTCCTCCGTCATTAGTGTAAATTTTACTTGTGATAGGTGTAGGCTTGTAGCTAGTCTGACGGAGAAGATTGTAGTTTTAGAGGCGCGCATCCAGACATTAGAGAAGGTTAGCTCAGCTCCTAGCTTAGCAGATCTGGATGCCAAAGGTGAAGTTAGAGACCTCGCAGCAGGGCAAGTGGGTGATGGTTCGGCGACGTAGTCATAAGGCTAGTCCACGAGAGCACCACTCTTTACCTGGTCATAGGTGACCCTATTTTACGACACGTGAAACTAGCTACTCCTTTAGGGACACCAGCAGCTAGGGTTACATGTATCCCCGGAGCCAGAGTGCCGGACATTGTAATGAGTCTTGAGTCTTGTAATGAGCCGCAGATTCTCTAGGATAGTTATTCATGTAGGGGCTAATGATATACGCCTTTGTCAGTCAGAAATTACTAAGGCTAATTTTGTAGAGGTGGTTAGCGTGGCGAAGGCAATGTCCAATGCAGTAGTGTGCTCTGGCCCCATCCCAATGCGGCGAGGTGACCAAGCCTACAGCAGGTTATGGTCGCTGAACTGCTGGCTGTCCAAGTGGTGCTTTGAAAACAACGTGGGCTATATAGACAACTGGACAGCCTTTGAGGCATAGCCACAATTTTTGACAAAGAGCTAGCTGTTACAACTAAATCCCATTACAAGGCTAATTCTTTTGAAATACTGATTCTTAATGTGACTGATCCATCATTATGGAAGTCAAAACCACACTCTTTTCAGGTTATCACTATTTACCGTCCTCCTGGTCCCTATTCAGGAATTTGCTAACTTTCTTTCCTGCTTAGTACTGTCAACAGATAAGGCTTTAATTGTAGGTGATTTCAATATTCAACTTTGACAATGAGTAGGATCCAACTTACCACAATTGCTTTCGAGTCCATCTTAGAATCCATGGGTATCACTCAGAATGTGATGGGACCAACCCACCGCTGCAATCATACTTTAGATCTAATATTAACATTTGGTATCAATATAGATAACCTTGATGTTTTCCCCCAAAGTGATTCGATTTCAGATCACTATCTTTTAGCATTTGAGCTATCTCTAATAAATAAAATCCTTCTGCCTCGATATCACACCAAGCACACTATCACATCTGCTACTCCAGCTGCAATTATTAACAACCTACCAGACTTGAAATTTAATACACCTACAGAGATCAATCATCTTGAGTGTGTAAATGACCAATTAGAATGTATGCTTCGCTCAACTCTGGACACGATTGCTCCTGCTAGGGTCAAACGCATTAGGGAAAAAAGTCCAGCACCATGGTATACTGACCACACCCGTACCTTAAAGCAAAGAACACGGCATCTTGAGCGCAAGTGGAGACATAGTAAATTGGAGGTGTTTAAGATTGCTTGGAGGGACAGCATGGCAGAATATAAGCATGCCCTTACTAAAGCTAAAGCTGCATACTTCTCCTCAATCATTGAGAAAAATAAGAACAATCCAAGATTTCTCTTTAATACAGTTTCCAAATCAACAAAAACCTTACAGAAAGTGATTCCCCCGTTCTGTGTAATTTTAACAGTAATGATTTCATGACTTTCTTTAATGAGAATATAGAAAACATTAGGCATCAAACTCGATGCTCATCACATCACCAAACTATTCAGCAACCTTCCAGATGCAGCACTAGTGAAGACATCTGTTTAATGTTCTGTAAATAAAGATTAGAATCTTTTACCCCAATTACTAATAGTCAAGTCAAGTCAGATTTATTTATATAGCGCTTTTTACAATGGAGCATTGTCTCAAAGCAACTTTACAAGTTTAGATTATCTCCTAATAACTACGTCCAATCACAAATTGAGCAAGCCTAGGGCGACAGTGGCAAGGAAAAACTCCCTAGTTCTAGGAAGAAACCTTGGGAGGACCAAGACTCAAAAAGGGACCCAACCTCCTTGGGCGGGCGGAGAAGAGAGGCGAGATAAAATCTAGAGCGAATAAAGTCATGGAGTCAAACGTCGAATAGAATGTGAAGTATGCACATCGACATTAAGTGGCCCAGGTATGATGATAAAATCTAAGAGCGAAACTACAGTCATGGAGTCAAAGTTTCGAATAAAATGTGAAGTGAAGTATCACATCGACATTAAGTGGCTGGGTATGATGATACTGAACTATCCGCACTGAATCAGCCTCGTTCTAAGTCATCAACATGTTTATTAGTATCCAATTCCTACACGTTTTACTCAAACAAGTAATACCTAGTTATTATAGAGCCAGTGTTAGTTATTTTAAATTCAGTCCCTTTACCTTGGTTATGTCTCCAAAATCCTTTAAGTCTGCTGTTATCAAACCACTGAATTAAAAAGCCACAATCTTGATCCCTGGTGTGATATCTAGTTATAGACCAATTTCAACTCTACCGTTTCTGTCCCAAAATCTTAGAAGAAAAAGCCGTCTATCAGAGCTATACAGTTACCTCCAAAGGAATGAAATTTATGAAACATTTCAGTCTGGCTTCAGGCCCCATCATAGTACAGAAACAGCATTTACTTAGGGTACTATATGACTTGTTAATGTCCTCAGATAAGGGAGATGTTGTTTGTTTTTTTGTTACTGTTAGATTTTAAGTGCAGCATTTGACACTATAGATCACGACATTTTACTAAACAGACTAGAAAATACTGTAGGTATTAAGGTATTAGCACTTTCTTGGTTTAAATCCTACTTAAACCCTTAACCAACCGGTACCATTTGTTCATATAAATAACTAAGGTCTAAGCTCTCAAAAGTTGCTGAAGTATGTAATGCCTCAGGGGTTTGTGCTTGGCCCGCTTTTAATTCTCTCTGTACATGCTGCCACTAGGCTCAGTTATTTGTGAACATGGCAATTAGTTTCCCACTGCTATGCAGATGAGACACAGCTGTACATAATCAGCCAAACCTAATGACAGCCTTACAATCAAACAAAATGAGGACTGAGTAAAGGAAAATAAAAGAGTTGGATGTTTATTTAATTTTCTGTACTTAACTCAGATAAAAACTGGAGGTTCTATTAGTGGGACCCAAGGCTGTGAGAACAGGGTGGCTACATCTATCCTAAATCTAGATGGCTGTCCAGTATTGCCCAGTCCATATGTAAAAAACTTAGGGGGTGAGAAGGTCACATTTGATTCAGATCCTCTCCTTTGGATGCGCACATTAGCAGCATCAATCGAATGCTTTCTTTTCAATTACGTAATATCGCTAAACTTAGAAATGATCCTCTCTTTTAACGATGCAGAGAAACTTGTTCATGCGTTTATAACCTCAAGGTTGGATTACTGTGACGCCTTACTTACTGGATGCTCTAGTAAATCTATAAATAAACTTTCAGTTAGTTTCAGAATGTAGCCGCCCGAGTGCTAACTTGAACTAGAAATTTGATCATATCACTCCTGTTCTATCATCACTACACTGGTTACCAGTCAAATACCGCATTGATTACAAAATACTTCTTATAAGTTATAAATGTCTACATGGCCTGGCCCCACATATCTGAGTGAACTCTAGAGTTTTACAATCCAACTCGCCTACTTCGTTCGCCGGGTACAGGACTTCTTTTAATTGCTAGAATTAAAAAAGTCACAGCAAGGGGGAAAGGCTTTTCTCATACATGGCCCCACCCCAACTATGGAATAAACTTCCCACTTTCGTTCGAGACTCAGGACACTCTCCAAAATTTTAAGTCTAGGCCCTAAAGGACATACTTATTTACGCAGGCTTTTGACTAGATTTAGAACAGGAGGCATAGCTCGGGTCACTGGGGTCGGAGTCGTGGAGGTCATGTCTGGCCTGCCCTGCCTTGTTCGTTTTGCCGGGATAGTGGTCGAGTGGTCGGTTCTGGGATGAAAACTGGGCTTCGGTCCTCGTGCTCTTGATCATGCATCCTTGCCATAGTCTAAGGGCAGAGCTAGGGGGGGGGGGCTCGGTTCATAGTGAAAGAGTCTTATGGTGATGCAGAGACGTTGGGTTGCTGTCTTCTGCCTCCCGTGGGGTTGCCGATGTCTCATGTGATCCCTCTTGACTGTGTTACCTACCAGTTCTCCTCTTTTGTAGCTATGCTGCTATAGCTAATGCGCCGGGGGCTCATGCTACACATGGCATCAGTGATTGCTAATAGACACTGTGCTCTTAATCAATAACTAATTACATTTTCTGTTTTCTCTCCGAGCTGTGTTCATCCGCTGCAGCTTCACTCAAGCTGCTTCCGTCATCAGCTCCAGCCCCTTCATACCCGGGCCACTTAATGCCGATGTGCATACTTCACATTTTATTCGAACTATGACTCCATGACTTTAGTTTCGTTCTTAGATTTATCATCTACACCGCCCAAGGAGGTTGGGTCCCTTTTTGAGTCTTGGTCCTCCCAAGGTTTCTTCCTATAACACTCAAGGAGTTTTTCCTTGCCACTGTCGCTCTAGGCTTGCTCAATTTGTGATTGGACGTAGTTATTAGGAGATAATCTAAACTTGTAAAGTTGTTTTGAGACAATGCTCCATTGTAAAAAGCACTATATAAAAAAATTTGACTTGACTTGACTTGACTTGACTGCTTGTACAAATGATCCTCTCTACTGGTGGTTTGTCTGGGCCATCCGGAGTCTGCTCACTGTGTTTGCGTGCCTTCATAGAACCTCTGCTCCCAACACCGCCTAACAGCTAGGACAGAATGGCCTAGATGGCGGGCAATTCATCAAAACAACCATCCTGCTTCTCTCAGTCCAATCAGACGTCCCCTCTCAAAGTCATGTCTAGTCAACAATCTCAGACCAAGAGATGCACTACCCAAAAGTACCCACTGAGAGCCTTTTTACAGGGTAACTGGAGAAGCACTTTTTACATCCACTTGTAGCAAGACCTACAGGGGTGCTTGAAAGCCTTTAAAATTTTCTATATTCCTGCATAAATTTTACCTAAAACATCATCAAATTTTCACACAAGACCTAAACGTAGATAAAGAGAACCCAGTTAAACAAATGAGACAAAAGTATTATACTTTGTCATTTATTTAGTGAGGAAAATTATGCAATATTACATATTAGTGAGTGGCAAAAGTATGTGAACCTCTAGGATTAGCATTTAATTTTAAGGTGAAATTAGAGTCAGGTCTTTTCAATCAAAGGGTTGACAATCAGGTGTGAGTGGGCACCCTGTTTTATTTAAAAAACAGGGATCTATCAAAGTCTGCTCTTCACAGCACATGTGTTTGGAAGTGTATCATGGCACAAACAAAGGAGATTTCTGTGGACCTCAGAAAATGAGCTGTTGATGCTCATCAGGCTGGAAAAAGTTACAAAACCATCTTTAAAGAGTTTGGACTCCACCAATCCAAAGTCAGACAGATTGTGTACAAATGGAGGAAATTCAAGACCATTGTTACCCTCCCCAGGAGTGGTTGAACAACAAAGATCACTCCAAGAGCAAGGCGTGTAATAGTTGGCGAGGTCACAAAGGGGTCACAAACTTCTAAGCAAGTGAAGGGGTCTCTCTCATTGGCTAATGTTAATGTTCATGAGTCCACCATCAGAAGAACACTGAACAACAATGGTGTGCATGTCATGGTTTCAAGGAGAAGGCCACTGCTCTCCAAAAACAACATTGCTGCTCATCTGCAGTTTGGAAGAAGGTGGGTCATGCAGCAAGACAACAACCCTAAGCACACAAGTTGTTCTTCCAAAGAATGGTTAAAGAAGAATAAATTTCATGTTTTGGAATGGCCAAGTCAAAGTACTTACCTTAATCCGATTGAAATGTTGTGGAAGGATCTGAAGCGAGAAGTTAGTGAGGAAACCCACCAACATCCCAGAGTTGAAGCTGTTCTGTATGGAGGAATGGGCTAAAATTCCTCCAAGCCGGTGTGCCGGACTGATCAACAGTTACAGGAAATGTTTAGTTGCAGTTATTGCTGCACAGGGGGGTCACACCAGATACTGAAAGCAAAAGTTCACATACTTTTGCCACTCACTAATATGTAATATTCGATAATTTTCTTCAATAAATAAGTGACCAAATATAATCTTTTTGTCTCTTTTGTTTAACTGGGTTCTCTTTATCTACTTTTAGGACATGTGTGAAAATCTGATGATTAGGTAATATTTATGCAGAACTATAGAAAATTCTAAAGGGTTCACAAACTTTCAAGCACTACTGTAGTTTCTAATCAAACCACACCTGTAATCATACATGTACCATCTACCTGAGTTTTGCAGTAATCCAACATTCCTATCTGGGATCGTTATTTTTTTTTGTCACTGAGTATACTTTGCTGTTTTGTTCCAAATGTCAATAGCCTTTACTTTGGTCGTATACATGGAGAACCCTACATACACTCAGTTTATTTCTTTTCTTATTTTTGGCATTTTTGCCCCAAACTGAAGCTCTAGTAACATTTAGCCACTGTTACACAGTATGTTCAATAGTATGCAGTGTGTAACTGTAATATAGTTAATTTGGAATGCACCCAATGCCTGGTAAATGGATAGAGCAGTAATTCTGTCCCACAACACAAACATGTGCAGAATGTGATCCTGCAATCAAACAAGCAACAAACACTGGATAATCAGCAAAATGCTTTACACATTGTGTTGATCAAGACACAGCACAAATATAATAACATAAGCACAAAACAAAACATAATAATGCCTTAGTGTTTTTCAAATACTGGCTGAGACCTTGGTGGCTTTTGGGGATGCCTAATGGGATCTTCCCAAATCCCTGTGTAAAAAAGTATTCTCTGTTGCAATCTGTCATGTGGGAAATAAGTCTTGGTAGGTCTTCAGTAATATGATGTTTGTTTAATGTCAAAGCTGGCAGAATGACAGTTCATATTTAATTTTGTATTGGAGGATTTTGTGTCAAGGTTAATCTTAGGAATAATAGTGTGTGTGTGTGTGTGTGTGTGTGTGTGTGTGTGTGTGTGTGTGTGTGTGTGTGTGTGTGTGTGAATGTGTGCAAAAATCGGTGTACTTTTGTTACTATGTATGAGGGTGGGTGTACACATGGGTGTTTCTGTTTCCCAGTTGCTCAACATGGGTTTGGTTCATTACTTATTTTTGCATGGAATGTTCCCAAATCCATTTATTTTTTCCTTGTTTTGGATCATGTTGTGTTTCTAACCAATTATATGACTGACACAACCTATTTGTCAGTTTAATTGTTTCACCAGCTCTTGTGAGGCAAGGCATGGCATATGCGGAGAACCTATAAAGTTTTATGTGCTAATGTTTCAAAAAAAATTTGCTACTTTAATTAATTATACATGGGTTTTAGAAGTATTCCGTGGTTGTCAGGAAAAGAAAAATACATGAAAATCCAAACCACAAAATCTCACCACATATGAAATGAAATGTATTTAAAAGACATTTTCAGGTTACAACAGACAAGTACACAACAGTTTCAAGTACACAACAGACAAATTTATCGCAACAATGCATTATCACATTCTTAGAGTGGTGGTCTTTGTAGATACACCAGACCAACTGTCATAATACTGCAAAAAAATAACAAACAAAAAAAACCACAGTCAACCAAAGTGAACCAAACAGTGAACTCGACAGTGAACGAAAAATACAAAAGAATCAATTCATTTATATCCATCCAAATCTGATTTACAGCCATGATTCATATGAAAGTACCTAGTTTTTTTTTTTCTTTCATTCATAGGGCGTTGCATGGTCACTGTACCATGCATCATCAATATTAGAGATTTGGAAAGCGGCCCACAGCAGTTCCAGCAGACCACCTTCCACTGCAGAAATCAAACAGCTTACACAAAATGCTAAGATCCAGAGCCCATTCTTTCTGTTACACTGGCTGATTCTCTGACAAAATCCAGCTTGAACGTCAGCAATGGCAAGAGCATGCTGTGTTGTACTGACTTTATGGGTTTATTAGAAATGAATTCTTTCAAAACGCAGAGGCTGAGAAATACAGCACAGATTACTATATACTTAACTCTAGATTTATGTTAAAATGCCCCATTTAACATCCTTATAATGAGACATTACATTGCAGTTTAATTTACTTATGTTGGCTTCGGATATTGAGGCCATGGTTTAATTCCTTCTTTAACTAAATTAATACCCTCTCACCCAAATGGTACTTATAATGACTGATGATAAACATACATTCCATTCGAATCTGCCATTTATGATGATATACTATATAATATGCCAGAAAAGTGCTTTGTAACAGCAGGTGTGTCAGTTATGTTGAGATTCTCTGAAGTGTTAATATTAAAGAAGAAAGTGACAAAAACATGTAAAAAGAAGAAACAATTCACATAGTATTTCAAATATATGGTTCAAGAACATGCTAGCATATACAAGGCTAAAATACATGCATACAAATGGATGTTTGAAAACAGTCTTTGAGACTTCTTGGAGAAGTGGGTTTAAAAGTAAACTACGAGGGAATAATGTATAAAACTGGTGGTGGCTCTGTATTCTTAAGCAGATCATTTCAACCACAGTTTGTCTTGTCGAGATACTGAAAAGGAGAAACAGGCCTCTAATATTTGTAAATGTACTGTGGTATTATCCTTCATGCGTGTCTTTTGCTGTATTTTGTAGAATCTCAAAATACCGGTGTACATCTTATCCTAGCACCACATGTAAAACCACTCTGAAGATTGTAAACATGTTGTATTGCAGTCTTTTTCCTCATCACAAATACAAATGAATCAAATGGCCATTTTGTATGTAGTGAACTGCAAAAATCTGGGGCCATGAAAGTATTCCTGTAACTGACTTAGGAAAAAAGTATTAGCAAGCATAAACACCTGAGAAACTTTGTCAAAGGCCAAATGGTTATGACCCACTGACTGGCATTTTCCACTGGTGGTCTCAGATTTTTGGCCCCCACTGTACATAAAACAAATTACAAGTGCTCTGCACAATAAATTAGTTGCATTCGCCAATAGAACCATTGTTTATCTGGACTATTATATATTAAACCAGGATCATCAGTGTTTGTGTAGAACATCTGAAGAGTATTGAGAGAGATCTGGGTTAGAAACATCAGAGTGGCAAAATGGTGTTTTTTTTGTGGATAGAGGACACCCATCAAAGGAAGCTGCTAAATTTGATTAGGATTTCCACGAAAAATTTGTGGAATTATTTGGAACAGCATGTGAAACATTGAGACAGGCTGTAGCAAATAGATCAGCTGCACCCTCTTAGTGAATGAGCTGCTAAACTTGATTTAAACTTAACTTCTTATGAGGGTTTATACCCCTCCAAGCCTGCATGAAACAATTAGTTAGAAAATTAGCTTATCATCTATCAAATGCAATAAGTGATTTAGTTGGAGCACATTCATTTAGTGCTGTCTTGATGGCTACGCAAGTAAATTACATAATCGTTAGCAATCTCCCATATACTACGATCTACAACCCCAAATCAGAAAAACGGGGTGTGGGACGGAGGGTGTCTTATATTTACTTTGACTTTTATTTAATTGACATTTATATTTCATGTTTTGTCTGGTCAGCTTTACTGTGTTTATTAATAAACACCCATTCTTGCATTTCAGGCCTGCAACACATTCCAAAAAAGGTTGGGATGGTAAAGGATTTACTATTTTGTAATGTTGCCATTCCTTCTCACAACACTTAAAAGACGTTTTGGAACCAAGTGTTAAATGTTTCAGATGTTATTTTCTTCCATTCGTCCTGCAAACATATAAAGTGGACAATAGTTTTTGATCACTGTTGTCATATGTTTTGTTTCTACAGTCTCCACATTCTATTCTTCAGGCAGGCCAGTCCATTACCTGTACCATCTTTTTCCATAGCCATGCCTTTTGTGCAGCATGTGCTTTTGTATTGCCTTGTTGAAAAATGCATGGATACCCCTGGAAAAGAAGGTGTCTTGAAAGCACCATATGTTGCACTAAACTTTCAATATATTTTTCTGCAGTATATTTCTTGCTGCCATCATAGAAGTATACATTAGTGCTGATAATAATCTAGATGGTTATTTTAGTCTTTGGGAATACTGATTTGTCTGACCACAATACACGTTTACACTGTGTGATGTTCTATCCCAGATACCTCAGAGTTCAGAAAAGTCGACCCTGCTTCTGTACATTGCCTGTACTTCCAAATTCCTTGAATGGTTTAATTATATTATGCACTGTAGATGAAGGAATATGCCAATCCATTCCATTCGATCTTTGATGAACATTGTTGCTGAACATTTCAATAATTTTCTCAAGCATTTGTTGACAAACTGGAGACCCTCCGCCTACATTTGCTCCTCAAACACTCAGCCTTTGATGGATACCTCACTAGATATTTTTAGTTCATCATTAAACCTAAATTGCCCCTGTGCCAATTTTTTGTTGGACAGTGTTGCAAGCCTAGAATGCAGGAATGAATGGATATTAACAAACGAAATGAAGTTGACCAGGCAAAACATGAAATACCTTGTACTGTCTGCAATGAAATAAAATCAAAGTAAATGTAAGATACACATTTTAGGGTTGTCAAGTCATAATGATTACCACAACTATACATTTGAATACAAAAATCTTAAATATTTTAATACAACAGTAATGATCAAAGCAAGAAAGTGTCTAAATTCATTTACAGCACTCACCAATTTTCTTCCCTATAGCCTAATAGTGCTCAATATTGTCACGACGGGGCCTAACGAGAGAGACGGAGACGAGTGCAGGTTCTATGTCAATAACTATGTTTTATTTAAACCAAGAAGGGCCACAGAGCACACAAATCAAAACAAAGGATATGAAGTGACGTGGCACGACATATAAACGGACTTCCTCAGCATGGCATATATAAATGGGCTTCCGCAATGCAGTTAACATAAGTGGGCTTATCACAAGACGTGGGTGTAACGAACAGTCCGGAACAATGCCCCACAAAGTGAGAGAGCTAGGGCCCTGCTTAAATACAGTCCTTCACAGCTGTAGACAGTGTCGTTCAGGGCCCTAGCTTCTATTTCGGGTGTTCTGCAGTCTGGTGGAGCACCGTAAAAGCCGTGGTCCGGATCACCCCTGGCGGTGAGGAGGGACGTAGCAAGCCCAAGACCCCCCCCCCCCCCCCCCCCCCCCCCGGGCGCCTCGTGGGTACCGCAATGGGTGCTGATGTGGGCTGGACCACCTCAGGGGAAGTCTCATGGGCACAAACGGTCTCTGTATGGGCCTCATGGGAACAAACGGCCTCCTAACTGGCCTCGTGAGATCAAACGGATTCATGGCAGGTCTCCTGGAAACAGATGGCATCTGGACGCCCGGACGGAGGCCGTTTGCTCCGGTGAGGCTCGTACAGAAGCTGTCTGCTCCCGTTAGGCCCAAACAGAGGCCGTCTGTTTCCAGGGGGCCTGCCAGGAGGCCGTTTGTTCCCACGAGGCCCGTACAGAGACCGTTTGTGGCCATGAGACTTCCCCTGAGGTTGTCCAGCCCATGTCAGCGCCCACAGCTAAGTTGCTTGACGGTTTCAGGTACAGAACCAAGCAGCGTAGTGGACCTCTGTACTGGGCTACCATGCTCAGATACGGAGTTAATAAATTCAAGTACGGGGCTACCAAGTTCAGGCACAACACTAACGATCATGGTGCTATATGGTGCTAACGATGCGTGTACGAAGCCAAGAGGCACGTGTGAGGAAACGGAGTTAACGGCTAACGGCTCATCTATGGAGCTCTGAGAGGCGCCGTGCTCAGATGCAGCACTAGCGGGCCCAGATACAAAGCTAACATGCTCATCTTCTGAGCTAACATGCTCAGATACTGAGCTACAGAGCTACACCAACTGCTCATCTACGAAGCCAATGGGCCCAGATACGAAGCTAACATGCTCAACTACTGGGCTACGGGGGGCTAACTGGTGCTTGGCCAGTACCTTCCAGCTGCTGGGGATCTCGCAAATTACAAGCGAAAGCAGGTCTGACTGGGTGACAGGTGGACTTCTGCTTATCGCCAGCAGAGAACCCAAACCTTACCCACAGGTCGTTAAAGATCTGATCGCAGGTTACCAATATCAGACGGGACCAGTTTGTGACCACCCAGTCAAGCACTTCTCCTGTTAGGTGCCAATTAATGAACACTAGGCACTCGAATTACGTGTAGTGAGGGAACTGGCAGAAGTAGGCTGAGCACTGCCGGAAAAATTCTCTGCATAGACGGGAATTACCATCAAATTTTTCTGGCAGTGCTCAGCCCACATGGACCGAACCAAGGTAGTGCGATAACCTGCCGTCTCCATAACTTGGCGGGGCATTTTGTCACGACGGGGCCTAACGGGTTTGACGGATACAAGTGCAGGTTCTCCGTCGATAACCATGTTTTATTTAAAACAGGAAGGGCCACAGAGCACACAAATCAAAACAAAGGATATGAAGTTATGCGGCATGGCATACATAAGCGGAGTTCCTCAACACGGCATATATAAGTGAGCTTCCGCAACACAGTCAACCTAAGCGGGCTTACCGCAGCACAATGAACATAAGAAGGCTTCTGCAATGCAGTCAACCTAAGTGGGCTTCTGCAAGACGACATACAAACGCGGCCGTGACAAGCTGTTTGAAATGATGCCCGGCAAAGTCCGAGAGCTAGAGCCCTGCTTAAATACAGTCCTTCACAGCTGTAGACAGTCTCATTCAAGGCCCTAGCTTCTCCTGTGGGTGTTCTTCAGTCCGGTGGAACACCGCAAATGCTGTGGTCCGAATCGCCCCTGGCGGGGAGGAGAGGCGTAGCAAGCCCATGTCCGAGGCGACCCATGACAAATATATTATGCAGGGAACAGTGAATAGTGGACCATTTTAGATACAGCTCATAAAAATGAGTTCTTCACATGGTCAAGCCGCAACAATTAATGGCCTTAAACAAATTATTCTCTTTAACGTACCACCCCAAATCAGAAAAAGTTGGGACAGTATGGAAAATGCAAATAAAACTATATGCAGTGTTCCTTACATTACCTTTGACTTTTATGTCATTGCAGACAGTATGAACTCAAGATATTTCCATTTTTTTCTTTTGGTCAACTTCATTTAGTTTGGTAATAAAATCCATTCCTGCATTTCAGGCCTGCAAGTTGGGACGGGGCCAATTTAGAGCTAGTAATGAATAAAAAAGACTAAATTATTAGACTAAATTAATAGACTAAACTAACTGATTTCAAACAGGCGATGTCAACAGGTGATTATAATCATGATTTTGTTCAATAGCAACATCCAGGAAAGTCTGAGTCTTAGATGAGCAAAGATGGCTAGAGGATATCTTTGCTCATCAACATTAATTCCTTTAAGATGACATCCTTTCCAGGGACGTCCATGCATTTATCAACAAGACAACGCAAAACAAGTCAAATCAGAAAAGTTAAGACTGAAATATGTAAATCCTTTTCAGTCTTTTTTTGAGGAACATTCCTTTTAAACATTTCAATAATTTTCCCACACATTTGTTGACAAAGTGGAGAACCTCTGCCCACCTTTGCTCGTCAAGGACTCAGCCTTTTGTGGGTACTGCTTTTGTACCAAATCATGACTATAAACACTTGTTGACATCGCCTGTGTGATGTCACATAATAAATTTAGTTCTTTATGTCATTGCTATCATAATTACTGTCAGTTGCTTGGTACTTGCCGCACCCAGTGAAGATCTGCACTGTGTTTATCGTGTTTTTATTTATTTATACATCTACTGTACTGTATTCTTAATGCAACTAAATCTGCACTAAACTAAACAGGATAGTACTGACAGCCAACCGAAATGGAAATCCTGTCCGGAATCTCCAGAACACAGGTGATGAGTTCATCAATAGAGTAAGTGCTTTCACTTTCCATCCATTACTCATTAAATTACACTTTATTACAAAATAAGCTTTGTGTTAATGCTGGGGTTCGCTCTGGGGTCGGTTCGCTATTTCCCGTTTTGGTTATTTCACCTCAGTCCCTTAGTTCCGTTTGTTTACGTTTTCCAAGTACTTCAGCTGTCTCTACAGCTACTCAGTCTACCTTTAGCCTAGCGCTAGCTTCTTGTTGAGGATTTACTCCTTGTTATTTCTCTCAGCTCTCATGCCGGTTTCTTTTCACTATTTAGTACTGACAGCTGGTTCTATTCCTCCTCAGCTCCCAGATCACTCTGTCTGCCTCCCTGCTTGCTACCTGGGTTACCATCACTCGCTAGGAAAGCAGACTTGTTTATTGGAAGCTTAACTCACTCACGTTTCGTTCTCTCACTCTTTCACTGGACCCTATGCTTGCCAGTTGCTGGACTCGAAGGACTCATGGTAATTGGCAAGCAGAGGGTCCAGTGAAAGAGACTGAAAGATAGACCAGTTCTCTAAACCAGTGAGAGAACGAAACATGAGTGAGTCAAGCTTCCATCAAGAAGTCTACTTCCCTAGCGAGTGATGGTAACTCAGGTAGCAAGCAGGGAGGCAGACAGAGTGATCTGGGAGCTGAGGAGGAATAGAACCGGCTGTCAGTACCAAATAGTGAAAAGAAACCGGCATGAGAGCTGAGAGAAATAACAAGGAGTAAATCTTCAACAAGAAGCTAGCGCTAGGCTAAAGGTAGACTGAGTAGCTGTAGAGACAGCCGAAGTACTTGGAAAACTTAAACAAACGGAACTAAGGGACTGAGGTGAAATAACCAAAACGGGAAATAGCGAACCGGCCCCAGAGCGAACCCTAACATTAACACAAAACTTATTTTGTAATAAAGTGTAATTTAATGAGTAATGGATGGAAAGTGAAAGCACTTACTCTATTGATGAACTCATCACCTGTGTTCTGGAGATTTGGGACAGGATTTCCATTTCGGTTGGCTGTCAGTACTATCCTGTTTAGTTTAGTGCAGATTTAGTTGCATTAAGAATACAGTACAGTAGATGTATAAATAAATAAAAACACTATAAACACAGTGCAGATTTTCACTGGGTGCGGCAAGTACCAAGCAACTGACAGTAATTATGATAGCAATGCCATAAAGAACTAAATTTATTATGTGACATCACACAGGCGATGTCAATAAGTGTTTATAGTCATGATTTGGTACAAAAGCAGTACCCACAAAAGGCTGAGTAATTGACGAGCAAAGGTGGGCAGAGGTTCTCCAATTTATCAACAAATGTGTGGGAAAATTATTGAATTGTTTAAAAGCAATGTTCCTCAAAAGCAATGTTCCTTTGTCCTTCGTCCTTGGGCGTGGAGCCCACCCTGAGCCTTATGTTGGCAACCTTAGTAAATGCTGAGGTTTCCTGATGCAGTCCAGTCTGGTGTTCCAGCAGTGTCACTCGGCCTTTGTCTCTGAAGCCAACAAGATCTCATACGTTATTGACCTTCTTCAGGGTAGGGCCTTAACGTGGACTGAGGCTACAATCTCCCATAGGAGTTTTATGGACTTCTCATACGCCGACTTCCTTCATCGGATCAGGGCGGTCTTTGACCACCCTAGCCATGAGGAAGCGGCGTCAAGTCGCCCCGTCGGTCGTCGTCAGGGCTCCCGGTCAGTCTCAGACTATGCCGTGGAGTTCTGGTCATTTGCAATGACCCCGCATTGCACGAGGCTTTCCGGTCAGGTCTGTCTGAATGCCTTAAGGATGAGTTAGCGGCCCAGGATGAACCCAGCGACTTCGCCATTCGCCTGGACCTGCGCCTCTGTGCATGCAGGTTGGAGAGGGCCTTGCGTCCAGTTCAGGTGATTCCATCTCCCCGCACCAGACCCTCTGCGTCGGAGCCGTCACCAGGTTCTGACTCGCCTCCTGGAGAACAAGTTCTTCGGAACAAGAACCTCAGCTTTATCATGTAGCATCAAGGCGGATCCTGAGAAGATTCGCTTCTATCGCTGCGTCATCCTCTCACTCAGCTCACCTCCACGAAGGTCCCTGTCAGGTTAACCCCCAAAGCGGACTGGGCCTTTCTTCTGCTGAAGGGACTTTTTACCTCGGCCCCAGTGCTCGTCCAGCCTGACCCCAGCCACCAGTTCATCATGGAGGTGGATGCCTCGGACACGGGCGTCGGTGCCATCCTTTCACAGTGCATAGCCCCGAACAACAAACTGCACCTCTGTGCCTTCTTCTCCAAGTGAGAAGGTAATTAATCCGTATTCTGTTCGATTAAAATTACATAAACATATGCGTATTCATCCGACTTTTCATGTCTCGCAGTTCAAACCAGTTATCTCTTCAGGTCTTAGTCCTCTAGCCGATCCCCAGCCACCCACCTGGCTCATTATTGGCGACCAGGTTTTTACAGTCCACCGCCTCCTGGATGTCCAGTGTCAGGGCCACGGGTTTCAATACCTGGTTGACTCAATTCCTGAAACTCTCTTGGGTCCCTCACTCCGCTATCATTGGCAAAACTTTAATCGGGCCCCATTGATTTCCTGGGGTTTGCTCTGGGACCGCTCTGATATTTCCCGTTTTGGTTATTTTATCTTAGTTCCGTTTGTTTACGTTTTCCAAGTGCGGTGTTTGTGTGTGTTGTGTTTGCTTCCACAGAGATCAGTTGGCTGTCACTTAGGGCTTCACCACGCCCCCCGCCTTCTGCTCACCTGTTCATCATTCCACCTCATCACCATTCCTGTATTTAACCGCCGACGGCTCTCCTGGAATTCGCCTGATTGTCTGTTCTCCTTCACGGTAACTGGCTCTACTAGCTTTAGCTCTTAGCTTTAGCCTGGCTGGTACTTCGGCTGTCTCGACAGCTACTCAGTCTACGTTTGACCTAGTGCTAGCTTCATGTTGAGGATTTACTCCTTGTTATTTCTCTTGGCTCTCATGCCGGTTTGTTTTCACTATTTGGTACTGACAGCTGGTTCTATTCCTCCTCAGCTCCTGGATCACTCTGTCTGTCTCTCTGCCTGCTACCTGGGTTACTATTGCTTGCTAGGGAAGCAGACTTCTTCGTGGAACACCGCACTCGTTTCGTTCTCTCACTGGTTGACCCATTGCTACCCACTTCCTGGACTTGACGGATTCCTGGTCCTCAGTTGCTGCTCGATTCTCAGTTTGCCACTTATCTTGAGTATTGTTTAATAAATAGACTGTTACTCTTACGTTGTTGTCTGTCTGCTGATCCACATTTTGGGTTCCTCTGCTATTATCGGTGGAATCCTAGATCCCACCTTAACAGTTAACTGCTTTTGCCAACTGTAGGTTAATGTAAGTGTTTTAAACATTAACTATTTATCATTATTTATTATAGGCTCTGCTATTATACAGTATAGACCGCGCTACCAAAGCACATTTAATTTATTATCTATTTGTCAGAACATATCCCTACTGCAAATCAGAAATCAGCTGTAAAATACAACTTCATTACTGCATATGATGCGTTATTCAGTGTGGATATTCAGTGTGTGTGTACGTATGTGTGTATATATATATATATATATATATACGTATATATATATATATATATACACACACACACACACACACACACACACGTGGTGTAGTGGTTTGCACTGTCACCTCACAGCTACAAGATCCCGAGTTCGTGGAGTTTGCATGCTCCTGTGTGGAGTTTGCATGCTCTCTCTGTGTCCATGTGGGTTTTCTCCAGGTGCTCCGGTTTCCTCCAACATTCCAAAGACATGCGTGTTAGGTTAATTGGTGTTTCCAAAGTGCCACTTACTGTGTGAGTGTTTGTATGAGTGTGTGAGTGTATGTGCCCTATGATGGATTGGTGCCCTGTCTACGGTTGTTCCTGCCTTGCACCCTGTTTCGCCGGCTAGGCACTGGATCTTCCGTGACCCTGACTAGGATAAGCGGATAGGAAAATAAATGATTGTGTGTATACATGTATATGTATACGTATAAGTACAGTATTGTTCATGTTTTGCACTGCTCCACAGTGACATCTGCTGGGGCCTGGATGCCTTTGTTTGATTAGTGTTACTGTGTTTCATTATAATAATTTTATTAATGTTTATTAAGTCATGTTCAATTGTTACTCAGTTTATATTAATCTTATCACTGAATATTTTATGCTCCTCTGGTGCACCTCTCATCGACCTTTGGTTAATTATCCTCAGTTTTATTGTTCAGAGTTTAATAAAGTCATTCTGTTAAACCCCGTAGCGTTGTCTTGTTGTCAGACAAATAGTGCTTCAAGACAAACTATTGTAAAATTGTTTTTATTTAGTTAAATCCTCTATCTACACAACATCTTTGCGACACAACATAAAAGCATAACATAAACGCTCAATGCTTAACAGTTGGCAAACCGTTCTTTACTTGAAATGCTTCTCCTTTCACCCCTCCACACAATCGTACCTTTGGTGATTGCAGCTCAACCTTTGTTTCATCAGTGCACTTCTAGAATGCCTCTGGCTTATGTATTGTGTTACTTTACACATTTACTGTTTTTGATGAAACTGCAGGAAGGTTTATGCTGTGATGACTCTCATGCATGTTTGTGCAAGGAGCACAGAACCATGAACCGGTACACCAATTTTTTTTTTTTTTACAAACCAAACTTTCCTGTACATGAGGTTTTATTTTGTATATCTGAACAGTACATGAGTGGCTCTATCAAAGAATGTTCAAAGTTTTCAGGAGCTTGACTTAAAGAGCTCACCAAAAATTCCATTTTGATGTCAGTTTGAAGAGTATAAACTGCACACAGGAAATGTTGATCTCATGCATTGTAGGTGTTAATTATCTTCATTTTCAGATCCTCAGTCTGATCAGTCAACATCCTGAATGACTTGAAGGGTCAGAGAATTTGTTAACCTTTGCAGTTTTCTACACTGAACTAGAATTAAGGCATCACAAGTCACTTGAGTTTAGAGACCTTACAAAAATACTTGAGTCATCTGGAAAGGAGACATTTAAATGTTAAACCAATAAACAGTAATTGCAGAAATATATTAAACATACTTCTGCTGATTCCACCTATTCAACTAATTGGTCTTTAAATGACTCATTAGTTGTATATAGTTGTATTAGGTGGAGCCTCACCAGACCTTTGTGGATGGGACTATCAACCCCGATCTACTAGAATATGACAACAACCCAGAACATGATTATTCCTTCCTATTGACATCTGAAGGACTCTAATTTAAGGGTATCAAGGGAAGACAACTAACACTACAAGACAAATTGTTGCCTTGCCATTTACTTTGTACTTTATGAAGCTTGTCATTTACTTTCATTTGTTTGTCTAAATTTGTATGGCATTTGGATTTTCATAGTGGCACTGATTGCTGTATACAGTATATTAAATAATTTGTATACTATACATATAGACTTGCTGGCCAATTTATTAGGCACATCAATTCAACTGCTTGTTAACACAAATATCTAACTAGTTAGTCATATGGCAGCAACTCAATGGATCTACATGTAGACATGGTCAAGATTACTTGCTTACAGTACCTCAAATAACCACTCTTTACAATCAAGGTATGCAGAAGAGCATCTCTGAACATGGAACACTTCAAACCTTGAAGCAGATGGGCTACAGTAGCAGAAGACCACACCATCTACCACTCCTGTCAGCCAAGAACAGGTAACAGAGGCTATAATTTGCACAGACTCACCAAAATTGGACAACAGAAGATTGTAAAAATGTTGCATGGTCTGATGAGTCTCCATCTCTGCTGCAACATTCAGATTGTATGGTCAGAATGTCATGTAAAAAACATGAAAGCATGGATCCATCCTGCTTTGTATCAGTGGTTCCGGCTGCAGGTAATATAATAGTGTTGGGGATAATGTCTAGGCACACTTTGGGCCCTTTAATAGTAATTGAGCATCGTTTAAACACCACAACCTACCTGGGTATTGTTAGTGACCATGTCTATCCCTTTATGACCACATTGTACCATCTTCTGATGGCTACTTCCAGCAGGATAAGACGACATGTCATGAAGCTCAAATCATCTCAAACTGGTTTCCTGAACATGAAAATGAACTCTGTACTCAAATGGCCTTCACAGTCACCAGATCTCAATCAACCAGATCTCCATCACCTTTGGTATGTGGGTGAATGGGAGATTATGAATCAAAATCTTCGAGGAATGTTTCTAGTACCTTGTTGAATCTATGCTATGAAGAATTAACACAGTTCTAAAGGCAAAAGGGGGTCCAACCTGCTACTCACAAGGTGTATCTAATACAGTGGCCAGTGAGTGTATAATGGTACATGACCATATATAACATATTGTCTATGATCGGACCCAAAATCTCAAACTTGGATTCATTACTTCATAATACTCTTTTCCACTGAGTGACATTCCAGTCTTTGGGAGCTTTAGCATGTCTTAGACTGTTCATCCTGTTCCCCTTCCGAAAAAGTGGTTTCTTGGCTGCTACGCCTCCAAAAAGACAAATGCTGATCAAGCTTCTTCGAATTGTAGAAGGGTCAACTTCTACATCTCGATGAAGCTGTCAGATGCTGCTATTGCTCAAGTGTAAGGGGAGGGCACACTAAATACTCGTCACTGTAGCCAACAGAAACTATTTTGTCAGATTTTTTCTCAGGTTTATACACATTTCCTGGTTGTATTCTAATAAAGAGACTGAGAAATAAGTGTATATATATACATTATACCACTGCTAAAACTTTGGCATATCTAATCTATTGGTGGTTAAGTCACTTTTTGCACAGTATTATAAACCTGGTCATAATTTTCATAACAACCACTTTTTTGAGTGCCCACCCAATCAGCTGTGCAACTACATGATATACCAATAAGCCATTCTGACTCTATGTCTAACAAACTGTTTGTCCTCTTTCTACCACCAAATCTGCTCCAATCAAAGAAGCAAAGGATGCCACAAGATGGTGAAGTCAGGTATCGCTCTCTTGGCTCGGAAGGACTAAGGAGACGGACGTACATGCAAGTGCTCGAGGTTTATTTACAGTGAACATCCTAAACAATACAAACAAACCACGCCGACTTAAGCTAAGCAAGATGACAAAGAACACAAACATCTAACACAGGAGACAGGCTAACAAGGCTAACACACAATAACAAGGCTAAACACAAAACACAGCTTAAACCTAAGACAAGTAACCACAAAATACAAGAGACTACACCAGAAAACCGAGACACAAAAAGGCAAGACAAGGCGAAGGAGACAAACCAGCATGATGGACAAGAGCAAACAGGAGCCAAAGACAAACCATAGTGTGACAAAGCCAGACAAAGGAAGTGCACAGGAAGAGGGGTATTTATAGGAAAGAGCAGCAGGTGGCAACAGCCCCACCTGCTATTGAAACAGAAGGAAGACAGGGAGGGCTAAAGAAGATAGATAAGCTAGAAATAAGACAGACAACTGGCTTGTACCATTGTTACATGACACCCCTCTGAAGGCGCGGTCTTCGAAGCGCAAAGGACAGGAAGACAAAAGCAAGGAAACCAGACAGACTCAGACTAACCCAAGGGAGCAGGACAAAACCCGGATGAGAACAAAGCCGGAAGCCAGAAAAGCAGAGAGGTACAGACATGAGACTCAGGAGAATAGGAGTCCCCGGGGAATAGGAGCACCCTGGGGTCCCTGGGGAAAACTGGAGCAGCACTGACCAGTCCTGGGAATGCCATTGGGTTGTTGGTAAGCGGGGTCGACGTCAGACTCCGGGTGATCAGATTGCTGTTAGGTTGCCGGCAAGTGGGGTCGCCATTGATAAGCTGGCGATCGGAGCTGCTGACGTGTTGCTGGCAAACGGGGTCGCTGTTGTGCTGCTGATGATCGTGGTTGCCGTCAGGCCCCTGAAGATCCAGGAAACCATACCTGATATGGGTGGGCGGTGGGAAGCCGGAAGAAGGGCACAGACCTGAGAAGAAAGCTGGCCCACCGACAACCTCAGGAATGGGATTACACTTGCCAGGTTCTGGGATGGACGGCAACTTGACGGACTTTAGGACAGGTGCCGTTTTGACTGACTTTAGGACGGGCCCCAATTTGACGAACTTTCATACAGGCGCCGGCTTGACGGACTTTAGGACGGGTGCCAACTTGACGGACTTTTGGGCAGGCACCAACTTGACGGACTTTTGGACTGGCGCCAACTTGACGGACTTTCGGATGGGCGCTGATTTCACTGTCTCTAAGTCGAGCGTGCTCTGGACGTCCTCTGAGGCAGGTGTGCTGTGGATGTTCTCTGAGGCGGGTGCGCTCATGACATTCTTCAAGGCGGGCACCGGCAAGACAGACTCAGGAGGTGCTGGTGGTGAGCTGATCCACGATCCAGTGATTGTGAATCCTTGGGCCAATGCCGAGTCGACAGCTCCCAGCACGGCCAGTAAGTCCTTCACTCCTGTCACGGCCAGGTGATTTGAGGTCTGAAGCAAACACGGGGGTTCAGGTGTCCAGGTGGGGTCAATGACTGTCGAATCCGGCTTGACCCGGGGGATTACTGAACAGCCGGCGAGAGAGGGATCCAGCACATGGCTGACCAACTGTGGCAAAAGCTTACAGCACTTCTTGGCAGAGCAGGAGAGTCCACAGTGCGGGCTCTGGATGGTGATGGCCGTACTGGCAGCCTCCACTTCAGAGTCCATGCAACACAAGGTTAAGGGAGGCTGGTACTCCCATTTGAGGTAATCCTCTGGATATTCATCATGAATTGGATCACATGCTAAAAAGCACGGGCAACACACTTGCTACATCCTTTTTAAAGTCTGGCTAAATGTCACACTCTTGGCTCGGAAGGACTAAGGAGGCGGACGTACATGCAAGTGCTCGAGATTTATTTACAGTGAACATCCTAAACAATAAATACAAACCACGCAGACTTAACCTAAGCAACATGACAAAAAACACAAACATCTAACACAGGAGATAGGCTAACGAGGCTAACATACAACAATAAGGCTAAACACAAAACACAAAACACAAAACACAGCTTAAACCTAAGACAAGTAACCACAGAATACAAGAGACTACACCAGAAAACCGAGGCAAGACAAGGTGAATGAGACAAACCAGCATGAAGGACAAGAGCAAACAGGAGCCAAGGACAAACCATAGTGTGACGAAGCCAGACAAAATAAGTGCACAGGAAGAGGGGTATTTATAGGAAAGGGCAGCAGGTGGCAACAGCCCCACCTGCTGTTTAAACAGAAGGAAGACAGAGAGGGCTAAAGAAAATAGATACAAGTTGGAGGGCTTGTATCATCGTTACACCAAGGCAACACTTTGAACTGTCATGCTGCTCAAACAAAGGGTACATTATTTTCTAATGAAAGCCACTATGATCAGAAAATACCATTGTCATAAAGGGGTGTACTTGGCCCATCGCAATGTTTTTATAGGTGGCACATAATAGTCCTTCCATCGGCTTGTCTAATTTCCACAGTGCATCCTGGTGCCATGACTTGCCCTAGGTAAATGGAGCACACATGGATGTCCACATGATGTAAAATAAATGGGAATTATCGTATCAGACAACCTTCTTCCATTGCTTCTTCCAAGGTTCAGTTCCCATGATTGTGTGCCCCATGTAAAAAACTTGTAATCCAAGGATCCTTTGTAATCTTGTAATCCTTTTCTACAGTGGGCTGTGATGGGCACTCAGCAGGTTGTGTGTTGTGACGTTCTTCTCGTAACCAGCATTAAACATCTTTGTGACTTGTATCATTGTAGTTTTTCAGTTAGTTTGGATCAGACAGAAAATCCTTTGATTCCCCTTGTGCATCGATGATCTTGGGCACTCAACACTCTGTCAGCAGCCTAGCTATTTACCACTGGGATCACCCCACAAGCATTACTGTTTCATAGAGGCTCAGACCCAGTCATCTGGGCATAACGATTTGACCATTGTCAAAGTTGTTAGGTTCTTAACACCTGTCCATTCCTCCTACATTCAACACATCAACTACGAGAAACGACTGTTCGCCAGCTGTGAATATATCCCAGACCTTACCATGCACAGATGTAATGAGATAATCCACACTATTCACCTGTGAGTCAGTTGTTAGTAGTCGTTATGTTTTGGCTGATCAGTGTAGGTAACATTACATCTCTATATGAGAGCCAGTGAGAGCTGAGGGAGGACCTCATTTCCAGTAAAATACCTCAATATCCCAGAAATGTGATAGCTGTAGGGTGACTAGCTGGATCACAGTGAAGGACACCTCACTGCTGTTACGTATACAAAAATAGCAGTTTCTGGGATTAGTCAGTTCCTGTGGACTAGGATAGGAAGAGGCTTGTTTCTCCCTGTTGCCTGGCGCCAGCCTAACCTAGCCAAGATCCAATAATCTCACATTGCAATGGCACAATTTCTTTTTCCTCCATGTCCAAGAAAGAACTATTATAAGGATTTTGCAATTCTAAGCCTTGCCATTTATTCTAAGTCATTTTATTGTGTTAAAAGAAGGGTGACTATGCCAAGCATGGTGTTATTTTAGCTTAGTGTCTTAATGAGTAGAACATAATGGACATTTGTGGCTTTATTGGTTTGTAATATGTGGGATGATTCCTACTATTCTGAACACTGGGTTATTTTTATGTTTATGTAATTAGAGAGTCCATGTTCTTTTTCACCTTTCTTTTCTTAGATTTCATGGAAGCATAGGGTTAGAGGAAGTTCTTTCCCAATTAGCAAGAACTGAAGATGTTTTCCCTACTGTCAGTAATAATTATAAATAATTGTATGGTTTAAATAAGGCTTTTGATGCCATGGGTTTTGAAGACCATTTATGTTTTCTATCCTGAACAGTAGATCTCTTGCAGTAACATTTATACCAAAATGCCTTGAAAAAAAACCAGACTTCTTCTACACATCATTTTTGATCATAAAACATCTTAGCAAGTTAGTCAGCAGGTATCAGATCTAGCCATATGGAATTTATCTTTCAGGAAACCTGTACTCCAGTTTAAGGTCAGCTTTATCTTAATTTCTCAAGAGCTTTTAGAGCTGGCCGTATCCCATATGGTTGCAGCAGGATCCATCAGACTTCAGATGAGAATCATTTTGTGATTATAAAAAGTACTGTCCAGCAGGGATTTTGATAGACATTGTGCTAGAATACCAGATGAATTTCATTAAATGTATAAAACGAAAGGAGGAAAATATTTATAGTGCATATCCCACACAGAGGTGAATATGACAGAGGTCTGAAGATTTATAACATCCCATTTTTTCCAGTTTTACTGACGTTTAAGCAGATGAATAACATGAAATAGTACAAAGTTTACCAGTAAAGTGAAATGGGGTTAACAAAGGCTAGGTTATCCAAAACTGAAAAATAGTGCATACAGGTATGTGCCAGTTAACATCCATCTGATCAACGTCTGTTCACTTTAACAAATTCTAATAAAATCTGTCTTTTAACTCTGGATTTTGCAGCCATAAACAGACCCAAAATGGCAAAGACACTGTATAGCACTGTCCGATGTATGATGCCACAGATTACAGTACTTTTTGAACTTTAATTACAATATTTTTTGTAATAATTATAACATTCCTATGTTAATTGCTTATTTATGTACTGGTACGCCACCCAATATGGCAGCTTGTTCTTATAGTGCAGTGAATTTTGCTTCTTCAGCTCTCCTCCTATCACTCTATGCAGTGGGTTCTCGTCCAATAGTTTTCAGTTCTGTGATTCTTGGCAGGACAACCATCAAATGGATTGCATCAACAGCATTGAACAGCCAGTCAGCACTGCAGTTCCATGAGCAGAGTTGAGAGTTTAAAAGCAGACATCCATCATTCACACAACAGCTCACTACCTTACCGTTCATGTGCTCACTTGTTTGTTAGGA
This sequence comes from Ancistrus triradiatus, assembly GCA_025084515.1. NCBI lineage: Eukaryota > Metazoa > Chordata > Actinopteri > Siluriformes > Loricariidae > Ancistrus > Ancistrus triradiatus. The sequence goes on along the minus strand of JAJAGP010000802.1, from coordinate 24,402 downwards.
CACGTTTGGATTAGAGACTGTTTTAATTCGGTTGATGTGTTTAGAGAATTTTTGTGCAAGTGTTTGTGTGGATGACTTTACGCTACTTATTTGTAGCAAGCTGTAATTGGAATTCGTAAGTGTACAGTATGTGCCTGTCCTATTGTAAATAAATTGAAAACACCCTTTACATTTATGAATGAATATATGTATGTTCTTGTCTTCTAGTAGTAGTTCTGGGGTATTATTGTCATGCTGTAGGATGAACCTCTGACCAACTAGATCAGGGGTTCATCCTACAGCGTGACAATAATACCCCAGTATTACTTTAGAAGACAAGAACAAGACACTTGGCTTCAAATCATAAAATGGCTAGCACAGTTTCCAGATTTAAACTCAAATAAGCTGGCTTAGGATGAACTGGACAGAAGGGTGAAAGCACAGCAACCTACAAGTAGGCCTACAACATGTTTGTGAGAACTTCTGCAACAGTGTTGGGAAGAAACTTAACAAGTATTTCCTGATTGCCTCGATTATGATCAGCTATAAAATACACTAAAGGTTGCTACTTTGATGAGTCAAAAATGTTGATTTGTTTTATTAAACAAAATTATTTCCATGAGGTTTTTTTTCAATGTTTTTCTGGGTACATTGAGACAATAAACTGTGTAAATATCAGTAAAACTGGATAACTGGAGCGTTCTAAATATTCTAATACTTATGGAAATTCATACGTACAGTAATGGAATATTGAATTTAAGAGATTAATATATATTTATAGCTACATTTATATTAGAACTAATTCCCATTCAAAGACTGATGACAACCTAGAATGAGAGAACAAATGACTTATACTTGACCTCACTATCAATGCAATTACCAGATTTGTGGAAAAAATGAAAACAATATATCAACACTTCAAACAGCACCGCCTTTTGCAATCTCTTGTTTTAACCCTTGGGCTGTCGGCACACAGCATGAACAGATCATAAAACATTTGTTCGTTTAGGAATGATATATTTACCTTTCTCTCAATTTTAGGATCTTTGGAGTAGACCTCCTTAAAGCATTGTTGTGATACTGATATAATAGCTTTTTTAATGGTTGGTCTCCCACAGACCTGTTTTACTGTTACTAGACATATTGATCTATGTGTGTAATAACGCAAGCGTTCACTGATTGTAAAAATAGCTTTCTCGCATTTAGGCCTGCTAAACTCCCTGGACAAGAAATTACATCACCTTTTAGGTCAGTGTCAACAGGTTACCTCCCCGAACAAATGTAGCATAAAAACAGATGGTCAGTTGTTGGCCAGGCTCTGACCATGTGTAGAGCAGTACCAAGAGAAATATTTTGTAAAATATGTCTTAAGAAGGTCGTCATAGAGCGGAAAAAGAATCTTATCACTTCCGACAGAGGAAAAACACCAGACTTCAGTTCCATCAAAAACATTTGGCACCCATTTTCTATAGCTGAAGAATCTGAATAGCTTGACATCTGCTTATTGGAGGAGCACTAATGACGACAGGTTTGGTGCTGTTATTAGGGGACAATACTTGACAATACATACAATTAACTCATGAAAACAATAACATAGCCACACCCTATATAGCCAAAAGTTTGTTGACACATACAAAAACATGGATGTTATTGTAGAGTTCATCATCTCTCTACTCTGAGAGAGCTTTTCACTAGATGTTGAATCACAACTGTCAGGTTGTGCAATGATGTTGGACAATCAGCCCTTGCTCACAGAAAGCATTTCAATTAATCTTGGAGGTGTCGAATGGAGTTAAAGTCAGTACTCTGTGAAAGCGAGCCTAGCTCTCCATCAAGGTTGGTCCATCCAGATTTTTATGGATTTTATTTTAGGAGGGCAGAGCTGAAAGTTGATGAATTGACTTGTGGGGAGGTGAAACTCCCTAAAAGTGTCATAATGAGATTCTTTGAAAGTATTAATTAGAAGGGGTGGACATATTTTGGGCCATATAGTGTATGTGCTACAGACTTTTATTAAGAGCGTACTGTATTTCCTGCTTAAACCAAGTATTGTGAGGATGCAGGCCTTCACACAATAGATATCCCAGTACCATCCATCTAAGGGGATACCTCTGCTTGAAGCCACTCAGCTCAGTAAACTGCCTATATTGAGAACACAACGACTAGCATTCTGTCCTACTCCTTTAATATGATTAAATGTTGCAACATCAAGGCTGCCTCTGGAACAAGAATTGTTGCTCTTGCTGTGTAACAATCACTGTGCTTTAGGCAGCAAAGGAAAACAGGCCAAATGTGAGCAGGGAGACAGTTAAACTCTGTGACTCACCCACTTTCCCTGCACTTCATGGATCAAAAGATTGACAAACACTCATTGACAAAAACCAGATCATTAAGCGACTGATGTCCTAAATTGAATTGGCTGAGTAACACAGAGAAATGCTTGTGTAAAACATGATTACATGTTTTACTCTACAAGTGAGTGTGACTGTAAAAGTCACTGCAGCAGCTGCATTAAAAACATATTGTATTCTTCAAAGGTAATTAAAAGCTTTATTTAAATGCAAAGGATCATACAGTATGTCCAGCCTACTTTAACACTGTTGCATTCTTTATTAAGAATAATGCATGTAGATTCCATTCGCCCACTTACTTTTCATCATATAGAAATATTTATAATTTCTAATATCATAATCAGTATCCAGAAAGGATACCCTTACCAGCGAAACAATTTCATGTTTTTCTGCAGTATGTGTTTTAAAAGTTGTGAAAGGAAAACGCTTGCTAAGTAGAATTACGCTGGGCATAATTAACTTTCCCCAAACAAATCTGGAAGAGTCAAGCCACTCTGCACGCACAACAGCAATTACAGCTTTCTGCTAGTAGGAAAAGTAGGAAAAGGACTAGGAGAGAAAGACCCATTCTGCTGAGACTACTTAAACTCACTGTTTAATGCATAATTTTGAAAGGATATACATGATCAGAATGTGTGTGGAAAGATTAGCCCTCTGAGAAAAAAACTGCCTTCTGTTAAGGTATTTTTGAGATTGCTAGCATATGTATCATCATTTTTAAGAATGTGCTGTCAGGAAAAAAAACAAAAAACAAAACAAAACAACCAAACAGATGTGATTATCATTTGTATACAGTAATCAACAGTGGCTGGAATTTCAAAAGTATGAATCATGAATTTTAATCAACTGTCTTTGAGAAAATGCACACAAACTCTCCTATCTTGGCACGTATGTTTGTCTAAGTACAAGTTTTCATGTGCTATTTGGCTCTGACAGTGTCTTTTTTCCCAGGCTGTCTCCCAGGCTGTGCAGCTTGATTATCTGTTCTCTGATATTAAGTCTTTAGGGAAAGCTCTGAGTGGCAAGACAGATGTGTGCACAATAGCCACTTTATTCAGCCTGGGATTGGGGCAGGGACTTTTGGAACGTTTGGTTGATATGCAATGCACCAAATCTGGTGAGACAATCTAGACAGGATGTTGATATTTTTTTGCCCCCAAACTAATGGGGGAAACAACACATGAGGGATACTTAATAGTTTTGTCAGTGTACATACACAAGCAATATAGTAAACTAAACAGAGAAGTCATGTCTTGTTTTGCACAAATGCATATGTGCATATTCATCTGAAAACAGTGGCGTGAATGTGCAGGTTGTTTGGTGCTAGGACACTGAAGAGAGGCCAGTCATGAGTATGTTGAGCTTGTGAGTTCTGTAAATGTGCCTCCAGTCTCTCTGCACTTATGAGCTCAGCTCTATTTTCAGGCCTTACAGTCCTTTCTGTGTACGCAAGCCAGTCTGCACTGCTGCGCTTATTACCCAGCCCAACTAACAAGACTCAAGTTTCTCGATCTGTTCTTCTCTTTGCCCACAGATTCTCTTTGTTTTCATTTTGTGCTTCATGTTTCTGCCAAGCTATCATCACGAGTTGTTCTCACATTTTTTTGCCTGAGTCTTCTCTTTAAGCCCACACTTTTCTGCCCTCCTATTCATTTAGCTGTCTCACCCATTCATCATAATGTCCCTCCTTGCATTACTATGGAAACAGAAACATTTAAAACCACCCCTCGTCTACTCTATTGGATTTCCAATGCCTCATTGGAGATAAGGTCCATTTCGACTGCACAGTCATTTTAGTCATGGCTGTGGAGGAGTGTTATACAGATACCCTAACGGTAACTGTGACAGATTTAAACCAGCTGCCTGGCATGTCCCCTTTTAAGTGGTAACTCAACAACATTGTGCAGTGACAAAGACGGCAATGCTGTGGCTACAGGTCCTAAACCACTAAGCTTCATCTAATGCTAATTTGGTCCATGTCCATAGATGGGCTTCCGCAGTAAGCAAATGGCATTAAGAGTCAGTCTGTGGAGTCACTCTACGCTGGTAGTAGGACTTCACCTGGGGAATGTGTATTGGTGCTAAGAATACACTGATAAGCATACAGGAAATCTAGGCTGTGACTTCACTCAGTATAGTACAGGTGCTCTCAGAAATAACTTGTACATAAATACTGTTCTCCTTACCCATTATGGTCCTTAAATTGTTATTCTTGTGCTGGAGGTGGCACTTTAGCCAGTTTCTTCACCATTTAAATATTTCCAGTGTATCCTGTTACAGCAGAAAACTGCATACAAATGCAAGTTTTGTTCAAATGGGTGAAATTCCAGGTGAAAATGTGAATCAGATGGTAAAAGCAAGCCCATAATTGTCCAACCCTACCCTGCTTTAATGATGGTTCTACTCATTTAGGATCATCATGAAGCTAGACTTACTGTCTAGAAGAGCCTGATGTATGTGATTCAGCAGGGTATATTTCCAAGAAAATGCACGCTCAGAACTGAGTCAGTATTTGCAGAAGGGAGAGGCTGAAGTAGGTAACTGTACTGCTGGGCCATGCTCTGAATTTGAATAAACGACTTGAGTGGATAACACTTAAATGCACCGTCTGTAGGCTTGTAGGACTGTTGCCTGCAACTTTACAGAGCATTAACACCAGGTATTTATTTTAAATATATAATGATATAATAAATAATCCAAATGTCAATCAAAGTAGAGGTATTTATATGTGAAGGGTGGCTTAAAGCATGTGTCACCACTATATTTTTCATTACAATGAAGAAAACTACAACTAAAATTCTTATGAAAACTAAAAACTTATGAAAGTGTCATATTGCCACTGAGGCATTCAGTACAACCCCTTCTACTACCACTGTATGTTTGTAGGGATTTCATGCTTTATGCTTCATATTATGAATCTGTCAGCACTGACTATGGCTGAAATAAAAGAGATCACTAATTACAAGGGATGTCTACATACTTTCAGCCATATACCGTAGTCTCAGCTCAGCAGAAATAAACCACCTTTATCCATACGGAGAAATTTCATACTAGGTATCTTTTTGTCAACATCCTTTTTTAGTACAATACTGTATTGCTGTATTACAATACTGATGCTCTGTTTGGGATTGTTACCCAGGCCATACCATTAAACTAATATCATCAAAACATAATATAACTTAAACTTCTTCCTAAATATATATTTACTTTTCTAAAAAAAAATACAAGGAAGTACTACCGTATTTTCCGGGCTATAAAGCGCACCGGGTTATAAGGTGCAATATCAATGATCGACTGCTAACGGATCTGTTTTCATACATAAAGCGGACCGGGTTATAAGGCGCATGAAATGAAACAAAACTCTTAAGTTCCGTCGGAAACTCAGTTTGGTCTTTACCTGGCGCAGGGCGTCTTCTTGCTTCCTCCACTTCCATACCATTGATTCGTTAATGTTGAATTCTTTCGCAGCTGCTCTATGTCCATGTTGTACTGCGTGACCGATAGCGTTGTGTTTGAAATCCGCTTTAAAAATGAATGAATGAATGCACGTTCCCTAATGCTGAAGCACAGATCGGTATTACTCCGCTATGTTCCTGACTATGGTGGCCGTAAGCTTCGTAACTTACCAACGCCGTGCTAAAACATTTTGACAGATTTATGAGCGCCGTGTACCATCTACAATCGGTTCTAGATCAGAAAGCACAACCAGAATTAATTCATACATTAGACACACCACATTTTAAGGCGAACTGTCGATTTTTGAGAAAATTAAAGGATTTTAAGTGCGCCTTATGGTCCGAAAAATACGGTAACTTCACTAACTGACTTATGGGGTACAAATATGAAGTTACACAGTATCCATATACCCTTAGTTCATTATCAGCATGAGAAGACTATAGAATATGCAAAAGACTATGTCAATAAAAACAGCTGCATAAATAAAAATATACCCTTATGCATTTTTGTGCAATAATTAAGACTTTTAATGAACCTAACAGCAAGGATTTGCAAGTGTATTTTGCCCCCTGAATATTAGGCAGAACAAAACAAAACCAAGCCTGCACATCCAAATTCTTCTACCCTAGCCTTTATTTACTTCATATTTTCAGTGTAAATACATTTTTAATATCCATTTTACTGAATCTAATACCACTGAGTCCATGTCAACTCTAGAGTTTTCGTAACAAGACACAGAAGAAGATTGCCAGACCTCTGTTCTGTGCAGTTAATGTTGGTGCTATTGTAACCACAATTTGATTGTTTGCCACCTACACAACCCATACTGCTTTGTCCAGTATGATGTTCAGTTTGTAACCGCACCACCTGGCGCATATTGCAAGCCCTTCCCTGGATTTAAACCCAGGTCCTCAGCAACTGTTGTTTCCTGCTCTTCTAGCAGTGTGCCAATAATTCTAGAGGATGACTGTATAAAAAAATTACAACTGTAATAAAACTGAACTGCCTCACAAACCCTCAAAATCTCAGTGTAATTTTCTGCATTAATGCTGCCATCACAGAAGTGTAAATTACATTTGCCAAGGACACTGACCCAACCCCATACCATAACGGAGCCTGGCTTTTGGACTTTTGCTGATAAAAGTCTGGATGGTGCTTTTCTTCTTTGCTCTGGAGCACATGGCGTTTGTTTCTTCCAAAAAAAGACAAAAAAGATATATAAGACCAGATGCTTCCAAGCCTAGAGTAGTCGACACCGCTTCTGGGCATGGTTATCATAAACCTTATTTTTTGCACAGTAGCATTTTAAATGCCATTTGTGAATGTAACTCCATATTGTAGTGCTTGACAAATGTTTTCCAAAGTAATCCATTGCCTATGTGGTTATATCAGCTATTGATGAATGATGGTTCTTGATGCAGTGCCATCTGAGGGATAAGAGATCACGGATCTTCAGTTTAATTCTATGTTCTTGCCCTTTATGTATTGAATTTCACCCAGATTCGTTGAATCGTTTAATGATATCATGCATTATAGAGGGAAATCCCATCCAATCTTTCTTTGAGGAACATTGTTTTTAAACATGTCAATAATGTTCTCATACATTTGTTGATAAATTGGAAATCCTCTGCTCAGCTTTACTCCTCAAACACTAAATTGCTCTCGTCCCAACTTTTTTTGGAATGTATTGAAGGCCTGAAATGCAGGAATGGATGTTTATTAACAAATGAAACAAAGTTGACCAAAAAAAAACATGAAATATCTTGGGTTCATACTGAAATAAAAGCCAATGTCCCAACTTTTTCTGATTTCTGACAGTCAACTGTTTTTTTTATTAATGGGTCATTAAGCGGTGAATCCTTGTTTACAGCTGAGAGCTGCCAAAGAGATCTGTGTTAGTCATCTTTATTCATTATATTTTGGCAGTTAGAGTACAGTCTGTGAGCATTCCTGAAGTACTCAGACAAGGCAGCGCTTTTACTGCATGCAGGTTCCCACCCTATATTATGCATAATCCCAGCAGTTTCTTTTTTAAGATTTGCAAAAGATCAGAGGCTTTATGATGAAGTTATGCATCACCTAAACACTTTCCAATTATAATACTGCCTATCCCGAAAGCAGGCGCATCTAGATTTCCGACTTGGGCTAAGCAGCACTGTAGATTAAGTTAATTGTAGTTTAGTAGTATTTAACGCTAATTTGAAGACAAAAGCGATATACTGACACTTTCCCTTGTCAATATCATTTAACAATACTGCATAATAACTTCAATTGTTCCAACATGAAAATGCCCAATTACAATGACACTTCAAGTTATTTCACTTTGTTTTGTTTATAATTCAGTATCAGGTGGGAGTCAGAGAAGACAATAATACACAATGTGTTTTGGGAGTGTATTTGTTGCCATTTGAATTAAATATATGGGGCCACAATTGAATGTACTTTCAAATTAATCAGTAATATTACAATTTTATTTTAAGATTTTACAATATAATATAATACAAAATAAATTGATCAGTTACATTGTTGGAATTTGAGGGCACTAGACTTCTCCATGGGGCAAATATGGTTAAAATGTCCAATATGAAATATGAATATGACACATTAACACACTTGGAGTCTTGGTTCAATGACACTACATGAATCGTAAAGGATTATTTCAAGAAAAATGGAGATTTGTGCATAGGTTCATTATGTTTAAGGGATAAAACCACTATTTATTTCAATTAAAGCAGTCTACTTAATTGTTAATGAAAGCTGAATAACTTTAAATCATGCCTTATAATATATATGGGCTAAATAAGAAGTAATTGAGGGGCAAACACCATCTCAAACAATTAAGCCATTAAAGGAGTCTGTAAGGACTGAATTCACAGAACTGTGTTTTGTATAATTAAGTTGTGTTGTTGCAAACTAAGAGGAATATCAGGATTTTATAAATCATAAAAAATTAACAGTTCTTGGTAATGCATTTAGGTTCTATGACTTGTCTGTTCGTGGAAATATGATCTTGGCTTCTATCAAGAGTCCTGCTTGTAAATGCCTCAACAATATCATCATTACCACAGTCCAACTGGGAATCATTCTTCTATGTTTCAGGGAAAAGATGGGTAGCCTAGTGGTTGAAACACAGTTAATGGCTCCTAGCCATTGAACTGTCCCATTGTACTCATTCTTTTAATACATACTTTTATGATTATAGGTCAGGGACACAGCTTTGGTTTTATTAATAACAATATCAAATGCTCGCTACAGTACTTTTTAAACAGCACTGGTGTTTGCTCTCGTTAAGGATCTTTGCTCTTGTTCTGTCTTGACTCATTTAAAAAACAAAACAAAAGAAAAAAAACAAAAAAAAACGAAACAAAAAACACTAAGGAATTAAGTTGAAAGTTGTTGTGTTCTGTGCTTGTGTGTGTGCGTTTACAGTTTTACTTGCTTTGAGGTTTATTTGTGATGTTCAGACTGACACTAACAGCAGTTACTGTAGACTCTGCATGATGGACAACAAATCCTGGATACACCATTATACCTGAGACAAATAGCAGAAAAGAAGAGTTTAAGTGCTACACAGATGGCCCCAAAGAGTGACTTAATACTTCCTGCTTTACACTTCAAAGTGGGATGGAATGGTAAATGAATGTTTTAATATTATTTTACACCAAATGCTTATGCATTCAGTAAAGTGAATTGCATATATTTCATATATTTGCAACATTTTCTGAATACAAACTGGAAACAGACCTGAAAGCAACAGATAGTGGAAAATAGTGAAGCAATCTGTCTTCAGAATATTGGTGCTTCCATTTAATTGCCTTGATATCTATAATTCAAATTTAGTACACATAGCACATGCCAAGTTGCAGCTTTTCATAATAGCCATGCCAAAACATCACCATCTGTTCCTTTTATTTAAACAATTTTACTTTTATATCTAAGAACTCTTTCCAGCTTGACGCCATGATTAATGATGGCATTCTGGTAATTAATGAGGTCATGTGCTGTTAATGTTAATGTCAGGTGCCCAGTCTGAGCTGGTCAGGAGTAATTATTTGATAATCACTTCTGGTCTTAACTGTCATAGCATGGAAAGTCTGGGAGTATAATGAGGGTAAAGAAAGGCACAAATAACATTAACAAGCCAGACAACAAAGGATTTTTTCTAACACCACTAATCACCGCTAATCATTTTATAATGCTGAACAAACTCACAGTCAGGGGCTTGAAAATAATAAGTTCATAAAGTCATCCACTGTTTGAACTGGGTTTGAAGCCATCCACATATCATTTCATAGCACATTGCATCCTAACATAAATATGGATTTTTAGTAGGATTCAGTTAGTTAGTTACTACCGATTCAGTTCCATGTCTGTTTTTTTTTTTTTCAATTTATGGAGACATTTAACATGGACAAGACAATGATCTTATATTGGTGGTCATGTGCAAGGCATGGAATACTGAGAAGGTAAATTACCACCTTCAGACCAGCTGTATTTATCTAAACACTATGATGTTTGTAGAGGCACAGTTTACTAGACCTGCCATTGTATCCAATTAGCAAAACCTCTATTTGAACTGAAGACAGTATGAAGAGAAACTTCATGTGATGAGCTTGTAAATTGCTTCCCTTCAACGTCCCATATGATGAATGAAAATATTGTTTATAAAGCTCTTTTAAGACTTACTTAAGCATGCCATTTTTGGTTGTATAAACTTGTGCTTGTTAGGAAAAACTGCAAGAAATGAGAGGGCTTGAAGAATTGCGTTTGCAGAACAGAACCAGTGTTAGTTATTCTCTTACTGGGTAGCACTTGCTTCAAAGCCTTGGCTTGTTATATTTGCATTGTGAAGGTCTTGGCTTTTTAGTTTACTCTGTCTGTTGCCAAGCTCTTTAAGTGCTGCTAGTGTCTTATTTAGGTGCTTTATTCTGTATCTTCAAAGTAATATCTTGTATGAAAATGACAATTACAGATTATTCTACAATCACATTTCAAACTAGATCTATGAACCAGCCAAGAGGGAAAACTAATGATAAGCTACAAAACCAATTTCAGGCTAGTTGCCTAGGGTTATTCAATAAAGACTAACATAATGTTGAACTGCAAACAAATGCATTGGCCCTATGGCATATTCAACGGCAGTCATGTAGCACTGAGTTTGATCGTTTGAATGCCAGTCGTTAAGTTTTGTATTCCATTTTTCCGTTGTTGATTTTGTTGATAGAACTCTCATCATCCAATGTCTTTATCTCAGCGTAAAGTATCTCTCATAAAGTTGATGCTTGGCTATTGATTCAACAATGAAACTTTATCCAACTATGTCATCTCAGTCAACAATACATACATACTCAAATCTCAGTTTAGTCTGGAGCTGAAAAGCATATAGTGAAACCACTACTACATGGTACTTCTAAAATCAGACATCTCCTTTACTGAGCAAACTGTGAACTTTGCTAGACACTGTAAAATCATGAATACCTTTTCCTCATGTAATATTTACCTGGATTTATCAATTAGTTTAAAATACCATTTAGAATCAATATAGATCATAGCAGTGGTACAAAATCAAAGCAGAACTTTCACTTTTACCTACTAAGCTGAAATTATACACCATGAAAATGACATGGCCAAAATATTGGCAGAGAAAGGAACATTACAATAGCTGCCACTACCTTATGCACTTATGCTTGAAGGGTGTAAAAGCAAGGAGTGACTTTCTGTTTGTTCCCTCACTGACAAAATGTTCAGAAAAAGCCTATATAGCCTTTTCTGTTGCACTTACCCTCTCCATATCTGCCAGAATTTACACAGAGTCTGATAAGTACATTGTTACAATAAAGTACAATTTTTGTCTTTAATAATGTTTATTAGGAATCTTAAGGCCTCGTTAAAAAAGTTTAATTGATCACTAGTCATTGGTGTCAGAAGCAAGAGCTTTAACACCACTGACGATAACGCCAATGACAACTTTATATTAAATTAGATTTTTCCAAAATGAATTTCACAGTATCTCAAATCACTCTTCAAAATTCACATTCATTTTAAAAAATGTGTAAAATAAGAATTTATTCAGCTCAAAATCCTTTCCTCCAAATGTTATGTAAATGCATTCGACAGGATTGGGGCTGGGTGGTTAACTCACCTCTTCACTTTTCCAACTAGCTGAGACTGAAGAAGTCACTTAGATGAGTGACGAAACGTTTCTCCAACAAAATCTTCTTGGATCACCTCTTCACTGTTGCATGGAAGTCAGTTGTGATACCTTTGGACTGGCAAACTGGGATGGTGGCCCCCATTTTAAAAAGGGCCCTTAGGGTGTGTTCCAATTATAGAAGAGTTTCACTCCTCCAAAGAAAGCCTATGCTAGGGAGTTCGAAGTAAAAGTAAATAAATTAAGCTATTTTAATGCAGGTTCCACACAGGCCATCAAACAGTGCAACAGAGTTTTGTAAAGGGTCATTTGTGTCAGACTCTGTCAAGAGTGTATCTTGTTCACACTCCTATTTGTGATTTTCATGGACAGGATGTCAAAGTGCAACTGATATAAGGGGGAACATTATGCCACTGCCACCACTTCAGATGAGACGTGAGATGATCACATATGATGCTTCAGTAGAAGTACCCTAAGCGCACAATTCAAACCAGCCCCACACCACCAATTCTGACCAGTGAGGGCAGATGAGCAGTATAGTGCAATACCTGCTGAAGGGATTAGACCTCATGGTTGGCTTGGGGAAGTCTGGGGAACCCCTGGTGGAACTGTAATATATGGCCAGGGATAGAGAAGTCTGGGCTGACCTTTTCTGCCTGTTGCCTTTGTGACCTTCACCAGGGAAAGTGGAAGGACAATAAAGGAAAAGTTGTATGAGTTGTAAGTTGCTCAGGATGATTGCATATGCTAAATGGTGTAAATGTAAAAATTATATCTCAAACACTGTAAGGAAAACATAAAACAAAAGTGTGGTTTGTGGAAGAATGGCAAAAGACAAAACCACAGGTGTTCAAAAACATTGCTCTTTTACAAACTGGAGTTGAAAACAATAACATGACTGTTCAAAAGAAACCAACACCAAAACCACAACACCAACAATCAAACCTAGCATTCAGGAGGAAGAATGCTGGTTTCGCCCAAGCCATCAAACAGTTTTTGGAAGGGTCATTCCAGTATGTTAATCCTACATGTGATTTAAAGATTTGGAGAAGGCTTTTGATTGCAAACTTTGGCATAATCTGTGGGGGACATGGCAGGAATATGGAGTACTGGGTCACTACTGGCACAACAACAACAACAACAACAACAACAACAACAACAACAAAACCCAACACCTGCAGTCCAAGACCAAAACCTCATCTCAACAGTGAAGCATGGTGGAGGGAATACCATGGTGTGGGTCTGCTTTGCTGTATCAGGTCCTGGGCAGCTTACAATAATTTAGGCAACAGTGTGTTCAAAGTTATGCAAATAAATGGTCTGTGATGGTGATGGTCTGGTAGATGAGGATAGATGAACCAATGAGACATGTTTTACGTTTACATGCAGAGATTTTTTGTGACTCAAAATTATTCCACTTGCAGATTGAACTGTTTCTATGTACACTAAACTCAACAATCAAACATCTCCATTTACATGTGTGCAAAGTGAAATGCAGTCCCCCCCTAAAAACAAACAAACAAAAAACGTGTTAATGTAAATGTTACCATAGTAATGGGAAGGGTGTAGGTTATGTTGGTCTGTAACAAGGAGAATAAAATTGTGGCAATTTCATTAAAACATACTTTAGATGTTATGGTGGTGAGACCACAGAGGGCAGTAACTCTCTCCATCTGCCGGTTGACTGAGCATGCCTTGCCATCAGAACTTTCCCACTGAAGACACAAGATCTTACAGTAACCTTGTGTATTGGACTAAATAATGCCGATATGCATATTATTATTTTATTCAATATTTTATTTATTTTCACTATTGTTTATTTTATTATACTCTTCATAATGTTACATTTTCTCCAAAATATTACTCTGCAAGTTTTATTTTAATTATTATACAGTATAATTTTTTTTTATATGTTCTCTGTTAATATGTATTTAGCTTCTATTACTGTAATCTTTCTTAATTAGATAGGTGGATGGGTTCACTTTTCGAGTGTTGGTCCTCCCAAAGTTTCTTCCTTGTAACATTTAGGGAGTTGTTCCTTGCCACTGTTGCCATAGCCTTACTCAATTTGGATTGGGCTTAGATAATAGAAGATAATAGAAAGTTTTAAAGCTGCTTTGAGACAATGCTCAATTGTAAAAAGCATTATAGATGTACTGTATATCAGACTTATTAAGTTTGGTTTATCAGGTCCACCATATTGATTTAGCTAAGCCTGTGTCGTGACTCAGTCTCACATGCAGCACTTACTCACTTAATCCGATTCGAAAAGTAATCTGATACAGAAGCTTTACATGGCTATTATTCTTCTATTCTATTTGGACTGGTCTCAATTCAAATACACAAGCGCTTTCTATATTGATTGAGCTATAAATCAAATTCTTAATAGATTATTTAGGCTGCATGTACTGTAAATGTATCCAGTGATCCAAAACCCATGAGTAAATCAACAAGATAAAACAAAGAAGATCTACCCCCTGCCTCAGTTGAGGTGCGATGGCAAGAGGACTGCAAAGACATTCAGTACAAGGATTCACATACTTTGATGTCAATTCTTAATCAAGATGTTCAATTAAAACAAAACAATGTCTTTTTGTGAGGGCAGTGGTGGCTCACAAACTGCTGACCAGAAGCAAGTCCCATCACTGCCAAGCTGTCACTGTTTTGCACTTAATTACTTATATTTTACAAGTTAAGATTGTATTGGTTGTGAGGTGCTCTGGATAAAAGTTATAGTGCATTTTTGTCTGTATTATTTGTTTAGGCAGAAGAAGTGTCTGTTGTTACAACAAACCACAGGTCAATCCCCATATTACACTTCTAATATCTAAAGATTCATGTAATTCCAAAGGGCTCATAAACTTTCCTGTTTGGATTTTATGCTGCCTCAATTTCTTTTTATCATAGTTACATTTTATGTCCCTTCCACCAATGTTACTATAGTTCATATTACCCACTACAAGTGCTGACAGGATTTTAAACCTTTGACTAATACTACGTGTGCTGGGAAAATGCACTTCCTTGACACATCTGTGTGAAGGATAATTAAGACTTCTGACAATTAGATATCATTTCCAGTGTATTGTATGTGTGTGAGGGAAAAGAATAAATCCTGTACAGGTTGTAACAAGTTAGACAACCTGTAACCATTAACACGTTTGTTTGCCCAAATTTAGAGAAACTAATCCTCTTGGGAGCAGAGGGTGGGAGCTGGAAGAGAAGGGGATGTGACGCATCACCTTTCATGCATAGAAACAAGTACGCTCCAGTGCACTTTACACACCCCGATGATTGATGTCGCAATGCTAAACCACTAAATGGAAATTATTTAGGCTGGGACCAGTGACTGTGTTAGACGGGTAACTTACTAGCTAAATGTTCATTGTTGCCGTGTGCTCTCAAGAGTGAGGTAACTCACTCCTCAGTTAGGAGGCCCATGGGGGGCACGCTTGTTGTTACAGGATCACTGGCCCCTGCTGCCCCCCCCAGAACCGCTATTGTCTTTAAGTATGTGTACTATTTTTACTAATATTGCTTATATTATTATTTCCTTTTTAATTGGTGTTTGTAAAGTGCCCTTAGTGTGAGTGTGTGTGTGTGTGCGTGTGTGTGTGTGTGTGTGAGTGTATGTGCCCTGTGATGGATTGGTGCCCTGTCTAAAGTTGTTCTTGCCTCGTGACCTGTGCCGCCAGCTAGATACTGGCTTTCCTGTGACTTTGACTAGGATTAAGCAGATAAGAACATGAAAGAATGAATGAATGAATGAATGAATGATTTTTAAATTAAACAGGTTGCTAAACTATAATGCATAAATATACATCCACACCAACCAACCATGAAATAATTTGAAACTGAAGTACAAGAGCACTGTCTGTAAAACTTGTATATTCCCAAAATCAGATTTGACCCTTCTTTCATGTATAAGTAAAACTAGGATTGGATCTTAATGACTTGATTTTGTCTGTGCACATGTTAATGGACAATCCATGTTCAGTTGGTATAAGGTAATAGTAAGGATGGTACTTTTAAATAATTATTAAATCATTCATGCATTCAGTCATTCATTTTCTTATCTGCTTAATCCTGGTCAGGCTTGTGGGAAAGCCAGTGCCTAGTTGGCAGCACAGATGCAAGGCAGGAACAGCCCTAGACAGGGTGCCAATCCATCGTAGGTCACATCGTAACTTAACATACATGTCTTTGGACTGTGGGAGGAAACTGGAGTACCCAGTGAGAAAACAAAGGACACATGGAGGACATGAAAACTCCAAAGAGAAAAGACCAAGGCCGCTCCACCTGGGATTGACTGTGCAGCAAAGGTGCTACCCAATGGTGTCATAAAAAGCAAACAATTTCAGTAACATAATTTTAGTCATGTCTTTCTTGCAACTTCTCTGATGGAGGGCTGCAGAGGCATAAAACACACTTACCAGAACAATCCCTGTAAATGCGAAATATTTACTTATGTGCACCTGGCATGTTGGGAACCCGACAGTGAAATTTTGTGTTTATGCAACACACAGTAATGAGAAAAGTCATATAAGGGAGCGTCTATAATTAGTTCTCTTGTAGGGAATATTGATTAAGGGTCCATTTCATACACAGTCCATAACTATGGATGCCTCATGCATTGAAGCAGTGAAAATGCAGTTATCAAGCCTATAATATTGTCATGTTAACACATTATTAACATGTTCACTGCATTTTACAGAATTTGTATAAGTATTTGGTAAATAATTTACCAAATTTATAATTTACAATTTAACTTAGAATTTTACTGCTGTAACCAGTACCATCACCAGTAATTCAATTCAACCCCAAATCAGAAAAAAAAACATGAAATATCTTGGGTTCATACTATCTGCAATTAAATGAAAGTCAAAGGAAATGTAAGGAACTTTTTTGTTGGTTTGTTTGTTTTTTTGGGTTGTATTTAGTGTAATACAGTGGTATCTCGGTTCTCATCGTTAATTCGTTCCAGAAGGCTTGTCGAGAAACAAAAATGACAAGTTCCAAGCAAATTTTTCCCATAAGGAATAATGTCAATTGAACTAATTAATTCCAGACCCCCAGAAAATCCACACTGTATAAAGCATTATATCTCTTAATGGAGTTGTATTGTACAGGTGCTCCCTAATTTACGATGGGGACGTTCCAACAAATCCATCATAAGTTAAATGTTTCAAGAACTGAGGAGTTTAACGAGTTCAAATGTCTGTAAACGCACTTCACTGTATTGGTGAACTCATGGTGCTAGCATAGCTGCTGATGCTAACTTCTGTGCCTTCTGGAGCATTAAGTACCTTTTTCCCTTTCAGATGGCAGTCAGTACAACCCTTTTTAGGACCCATGGAGACTTATTTGCACTAAGAATACAGTACTGTAGATGTAAAAATAAAGAAAAATGCGATGAAAATAGCAGAGGTCTTCACTGAGAAACGGATATCATTAATATGAATCAGTGAATCACTGTGTACTGAATCGTGAATCGAGAGCCTTTGTTCTCTTCCTCTTCCTCACCACCAGAGTCATTCTACACATCACCATCCGATGCTGCCTAGCTACACTCTCCCCTGCCACTACCTTACAATCACCAATCTCTTTTAAGCAACCTCTTCTACATAGGATGTAGTCTACCTGTGTGCTCGTTCCATACAACTTTAATCAAGTGCGCCGAGTACTGAACAAACGATGAGAACTGAGACAAAAATTTCTGGTAAAAATGCATCGAGAACTGAATTTGACAAGTCCTCTCCCTGTCCTCCACGTCCTCTACTCTCACCCCAACTCCCTGCATATCTTCATTCACCACAACCATGTAACTCCTCTTTGGTCTTCCTCTCCGTCTCTTGCCTGGCAGCTCCATCTCCAACATCCTCCTACCAATATATCCACTATCCCTCCTCTGCACATGTCCAAACCATCTCAGTCTTCCCTCTCGGATTTTGTCTCCCAATTTTTCCAACCTGTGCTGTCCCTCTGATGATCTCATTCCTAATCCTGTCCACCCTAGACACTCCTAAAGAGAACCTCAACATCTTAAGTTCTGCCACCTCCAGCTCTGCTTCCTGTCTCTTTGTCAGTGCCACAGTCTCTAACCCATACAACAAGGCTGGTCTCACTACTCTCTTATAAATCTTTCCTTTCACTTTTGCTGCGACCCTTTTGTCACACAGCACTCCTGACACTCTTCTCCACCCACTTCATCCTGTCTGAACTCTCTTCTTTATCTCCTTTCTGCACTCCCCATTTCCTTGGACAGTTGGATCCCAAGTACCTGAACTCCTGGACCTTTGTGACCACTGATCCCTGTAGCCTGACTGTTCCACCTGCCTCCCTTTCATTTACACACAGGTATTCTGTCTTACTACAGTTGACTTTCATTCCTCTCCTTTCCAGATTACACCTCCACCTCACCAAGTTCTCTTCTACCTGTTCCCTGTTCTCACTACAGATCACAATGTCGTCTGCAAACATCATAGTCCATGGCGATTCCTGTCTGACCTCATCTGTTAGTCTGTAGATCACCAGAGCAAATAAGAAGGGACTCAGGGCCGATCCTTGATGCAGTCCCACCTCTACCTTGAAGCTATCTGTCACTCCTACAGCACATCTCACCGCTGTCACGCTGTTGTCATACATGTCCTGCACTAATCTAACGTACTTTTCAGCCACTCGAGACTTCCTCATACACCACCACAGTTCCTCCCTTGGCACCCTGTCATAAGCTTTTCCAAATCCACAAAGACGCAGTCTAGCTCTTTCTGACCATGTCTATACTTCTCCATCAGCAGTCTCAAAGCAAAATCGCATCTATGGTGCTCTTCCTTGGCATGAAACCATACTGTTGTTCATACACTGTCACCTCCTGTCTGAGCCTAGCTTCCACAACTCTCTCCCAAATCTTCATTGTGTGGCACATCAACTTTATGCCCTGTAAGAGCCACAACTCTGTACATCACCCTTCTGCTTAAAAATCGGTACAAGTAAACTTTTCGTCCATTCCTCCGGCATACTCTCATTCACCAGAATTCCATTTAATAATCTAGTCAAAAACACCACTCCCAGCTCTCCTAGACTTTTCCATACCTCAACTGATATGTCATCAGGTCCCACTGCCTTTCCGTTCTTCATCCTTTTCAAAGCTTTCCTCACTTCGTTCTTGCTAATCTTTGCTACATCCTGTTCCACAATTTCTACGCCATCCAACCTTCTTTCCCTTTCATTTTCTACATTCATCAACTCCTCAAAATACTCCTTCCAACTTTCCCTCACCTTCTCCTCACCTGACAGTACATTTCCATTTTCTATCCTTGATCACCCTGACATGCTGCACATCCTTTCCAGCTGTATCTCTCTGTCTCACCAGCAGATACAACTCCTTCTCTCCTTCCCTACTGTCTAATCTTTCATATAACTCATCGTAGGCCTTCTGCTTGGCCTTTCCTACCTCCCTCTTTGCCCTGTGCCGCATCTCCCTGTACTCCTGCCTATTCTCATTAGTCCTGTCCCTGCCCCATTTCTTCTTTGCTGACCTCTGTCTCTGAATAACCTCCTGCACTTCCTCGTTCCACCACCAGGTTTCCTTTTCATCCTTTGCCTGTCCAGAAGACACACCCAGTACCTTTCTACCTGTCTGTCTAATTACTGTTGTTGCTACTACCCAGTCATCTGGGAGCTCTTTCCTATCACCCAAAGTCTTTCTCAGCTCCTCTCTGAACTCCTTACAACATTCTTCCTTTCCCAACCACAACCATTTGGTCCTCTGCTCTGCCTTTGTCCTGTTCCTCTTCCTAACCACCAGAGCCATCCTGCACACCACCATCCAATGCTGCCTAGCTACACTCTCCCTTGCCACTACCTTACAATCACCGATCTCTTTTAAGCAACCTCTTCTACATAGGATGTAGTCTACCTGTGTGCTCCTCCCTCCACTTTTATAAGACACCCTATGCTCCTCCTTCTTTTGGAAATATGTGTTAACCACAGCCATCTGTCGTTCTAGGTTCCTATCCTTAACACCAAACCTGCCCATCACTTTCTCATCTCCTTTTTTACCAACATGACCATTGAAATCTGCACCAATCACCAGTCTCTCCTCCCTGGGAATGCTCTCAACCACTTCATCTAACTCCCCCCAGAATCTCTCTTTCTCCTCTAATTCACAGCCAACTTGTGGTGCATAGCCACTAACAACATTCACCATTACGCCCTGAATTTCCAGCTTTAAACATATTATTATATCTGACACCCTTTTCACCTCAACGACATTCTTTACATAGTCCTCCTTCAGGACCACACCAACTCTATTTCTCTTCCTATCCACACCATGGTAGAACAGTTTAAACCCTGCACCAATGCATCGAGCCTTGCTACCCTTCCACTTTGTCTCCTGCACACACAAAACATCGACCTTTCTCCTTTGCATCATATCAGCCAGCTCTCTACATTTCCCTGTCATCGTCCCTACATTTAGAGTTGCTATCCTCAGTGCTATATTCTGACCCCTCCTGATTTCTCTCTGTCTCCTCACACGCCTCCTTCCTCTTCGTCTTTGGAAAACAGTAGTCAAATTTCCGCTGGTGCCCTGTTTGCTACCAGTACCAGTGGCGGTCGTTGTTACCCGGGCCGCGACCGATCCGGTATGGTGAAATTATTATGAACTCGCATACTGTATTTGGCAAATGTTTTACACCGGATGCCCTTCCTGACGCAACCCTCACCATTTATCCGGGCTTGGGACCGGCACTAGAAATACCCTGTCTGAGCAAACTAGCGGCTGGTTTAAGGTACCACTATAACTATCAAGTTTAAACTTGAGTAGCTGTTGATCAGTAATGTTTAAAATGTATTATAATCAAAGAATAGACAAGAAAAAAGAAACAAGGTCTTTATGAATTTTTTGCATTTAATCATTATATTTTCCAAGAGGTTCACTTACAGGCTAAACTAACTATGTTTGGTCAGTACTTTATTTCATTTTCCAATTACACCAACATGGTCAAATTAATTTATATCGACAGTTCTCGGTAGTCTAGCAAATGACAAACTAATGTGCTGTTACAGCTGCTGTGAATTTAATGCTAGGCAACCTGAGCTCAGTGTATGTCATAGATAAATAGAGGAAAGGCTCAATGCTTTTTCCAGTGCGAGACTAAACCACTGCCGATTGATGAATGGTTTCTTCAAAAGAATTCTGGCCACACAGGGATAGAATGGTATACTTTGTTGGAGGAGGCATTGTATGAGAAGCTCAGAATCTTGATAAATCCTTATGAGTAAGAAATTCTCTTAAGTCTCTGGCATGATCTTGCTTTCTGGCACATTTAAGTGGAATATACAGCAAGAGCTATCCAAGAATAAAAGGTATGTGGAAACAGTTTTGAGATTTACCTGACGAGTCAATTGAGATGACTCAGTTATGGTAAAATGATTCCTCACCAGTAACCACAAGTAAAACCACAAACAGTGTATACTGTACACAGTACTTATGTGGATGTACAGCCACAGAAATTAATCTAGCCTAAAAATTAGGTCAAATAGAGCCTTTGTATGCTAAAGTAAATGTACTTAAACAATGACTATATCTTTGTCATGCTGGTCTTAGTCACATTTACTAAAACTGATTTACAGATTTATCAAATTGTTTACTGGAAATAAGATTAAACTAAGCTAATCTTTACCAGACTGAATAATGGGAAACTTAATTAATTTCCTTTTTGTGAGTTCCCTGCAGCAGAAAGTCTATGTGATTCATGTTTACGCCACTCCACAATTTTTTGACCATGTGCTAATAATGGACTGTGGACAGAGTTTTTTCATAATACTTAAAATGCTGATAGCTTAATCCATCTTCTTTTGCTTGTATGGGGGTCGAGAAATGTAAACTGTAGACAAAAAACAGTTAGGTTGAGTAATATAAAACATACATTTTGTGGTGCATGGCTTGGCAAGATGCTGCACAACTGACTGTAGCAACAGGATGATGGAACATAATGGTGCTTGATTAGAATCAAGTATACACTTATTCATAGATCTGATAAAAGGGAAATGGAAAATGCAGTGGGAGCATCAGACTCAAATTGACTGAATTTAGCACCCGCTTAAGGCTATTTTTATTGTCCACCAGAGACAGAACTTTATTTTCTGCTTTTGAGATTTTTTTCCTATGAAGAAAAACCTTGTTTTCCCACAATCCATACTCCAACAATTGCCTCCTGTGACAAAAAAAACCCTCCATAGTGAGTGACATAATTTTGGAAAGCCAACTCCAAAGATTGACTGCAGTAAGTGCTCAGTGCTGTAAATCTACAGGCCAGGGGTTGCTTAATCAAATATGCAATTGCTTCAGTTGCAAAGACTTCTGCAGAGTACTAACGCATGATGGTTTAATATACAGTACGATATATATGTACTAGTATATGTATACTTTATATAGATACAGACTACAGTAGTGCTTGAAAGTTTGTGAACTCCTTTTGTACATAAAAATGATCTAAAACATCATCAGATTTTCAAAGAATTCCTAAAAGTAGATTAAGAGAACCCAGTTAAACAAATGAGGCAAAAATATGACACTTGCTTATGTATTGAGGAAAATGATCCAATATTACATGAATATAAGTGGGAAACGTATGTGAAACTTGCTTTCAATATGTAGTATAATCCCTTGTACAGCAGTAACTGCTACTGAACTATTATTCAGTCCTGTCCATCAGTTTAGAAGAATTTTAGCCCATTCCTCTATACAGAAAAAAATATAACTCTAGGTTGGTGTGTTTACTCACATTAACTTATCACTTCAGGCATTCCAAAACATTAACTTTATTTTTCCCTAACCATTATTTGGTAGACTTATGGGCTTAGAGTCATTACTGGATGACCCACTTTATCTTGAGATACAGTTCACAGACATATGTCCTGATATTGTCCTTTAGAATTTGCTGGTATATTTCAGAATTGATGGTTCCATCAAAGAGACTAAGCCTTTCATGCCCAGATAAAGCAAATCAGACCCAAACCATGGTACTGCCATTATCATGTTTCATAGATGGGTTAAGGTTCTTATGCTGAAATGCGATGTTTTCCTTTCTCAGATAGAACTGCTGTCATTTAAACCAAACATTTCTATTTTGATCATATCTGTCAACAAAACATAACCATTAAAAGCCTCCTGACTTGTCCATGCGATCTTTAGCAAACTGCAGAAGGGCAACCATGTTCTTTCTGGAGGGCAGTAGCACACCATTGTTGTCCAGTTTTTACCTCTCACATGATTACTTGCCTTGGTCTTGGAGTGATCTTTGTTGGTCAACTACTTTTGGGGAGGGAAACACAATTTTCTTGATTACCTCATTTTGTCCACAATATGTTTGACTGTGGATTGGTGTAACCTATTCTCAGCCTGATGAGCATCAATAACTTTTTCTGAGGATCTCAGGAAGGTCCTTTGTTTGTGCAATGATACACTTCCACAAGCATATGCTGTGAAGAGCAGAATAATAGATCCCTGTTCATTAAATACAACAGGATACCCACCCACCCCTGATTGTCATTGAAAACACTTAACTCTAACTGCACCCTCAAATTAACTGCTAATCCTAGAAGTTCACATTTTTTGCCAATCACAGATATGTAACATTGGAACATTTCCCCTGCATAAATATATTTGTTTAATTGAAATAGCTTTATATACTTTTAGGACTTAGCTGATCATTTTCAGAAAGAAAGGGTTCACAAACTTTCAAAACTAAAATCAGCTTTTTGATTAGCAGAAGCTATTTCATTCCCTTTTTAGGCCAGTCTATGTTATCCCCCATGACTGGTGAATAGCCTTCATGGATTACACATACAAAAATAACACTTTCCCCTGACGTATGTCCTGACTTGCCCGAACTGGTGGAACAACAGGAAACAGTTTGTATTTAAACCTACATTTGTATCTGCTGGTGTTGTGCTATCTGCTATAGCAGCTATTCCTGTCACCCACTTTACCTGATAACCGCCATGGGAATTAGAACTCTAGTCACCCATGGTAGGTCAATCTGACTTACAGCCGCTGATAATGAATGCTTTGTACATTAGCCCAACACACTGGCAAGATAAGATCTGGTGCCTGGCTGGTCTCTGGACTACCTATTGATTACACCGTAACAGTGTCGGAAAAGAGAGAGTAAATTAGGCATTTTGAGTTTCTACTGTATATAGTTTCTTATTTTCCAATTCCTCAGTAACCATAGCAAATAGAGAACTAAACACAAATCATTATTTTAATTATTTGTCTATGTATCTCCAGTTTGGCAAACTAAATGAGGCAATAAAAGTGACAAATGAATTTTCTTTTAGTCAGTCCAGATCTGTCTTAGGTTCCTAGATGACTTAAACAATTTTTTGTTTTCAATCTACAAAATTAATTCAATTAGAAAATTGAGAGTCCCAAGCTGTAATAGGAAGGTTATTCCAGAG